>PVHX01004873.1:54586-81695 GCA_004024805.1 Geosciurus inauris | reverse complement strand
ACAATATCTTTATTTATTTTATGTGGTGCTGAGGATCGAACCCAGTGCCTCACGCATGCAAGGCAAGCGCTCAACCGCTGAGCCATAGCCCCAGCCCCCCGTAAATATGATTCTAAAAGCATTATTCATGTAAAAGGTGATAAACTGAAGTTCGTCAAAACTAAGAATACTCTTGAAACGACAAACCACACTGGAGTAAAACATTTGCAAATCATATGGTTGGCAAAGGAACTGTCTCCAGAACACCTAGAGAATTCTTGCAACTCAATAAGAAGATAATCCAATTTTTAAAAACTGGACAAAAGATTTAAATAAACACCTCTCTCTCTCTCTCTCTCTCTCTCTCACACACACACACACACACACACACACACACACAATACCATGGCCAATAAGCACACGAAAAGATGCTCGACACCACCAGTTACCAGGGAAATGAGAATCACCAGCACAGTGGGGTCTTGCTTTCTATTGACTAGGTTGGCTGAAATCAAAAAGGTGGACAAGCATTGACAAGGATGGGGGCAAACTAGCCGCCTCACATGCTGCTGGTAGGAAAAAACACAAAACAGTGTAGCCACTTTGGGAAACCGTTTCGAAGTTCCTCAAAAGGTTAAACATACAGCTCCCACACGACCCAGCAAGTCCACGCTGAGGCCTACAGCTAGGAGAAATGAACACACGTCCACACAACTGTACATGGACATTCACAGCAGCATCAATCCTAACAGCCAAAACAAGGAAACAAACTAAGTCTCCATCAATCAGTGAACAGACACACACACTGTAAGCACACAGAGGCACGGGTGCACAACCTCAAAAACATCACACTAAGGAAAAGAAGCCAGACACACAGAAAGAAGCCCTGGTGCTACGTGAATCCGTTCATGTCAACGTCCAGGAAAGGTGAACTTTAAAGACAAAGCAGATCAGCAATAG
The DNA here is from genome assembly GCA_004024805.1 of Geosciurus inauris. Lineage (NCBI taxonomy): Eukaryota > Metazoa > Chordata > Mammalia > Rodentia > Sciuridae > Geosciurus > Geosciurus inauris. Next base: position 80,756 of record PVHX01004873.1, on the reverse strand, counting down.
GCTAGGGTGGGAGTGGAGGACAAAGAGTGACCACAAGCAAGCACAAGGAGACGTCTGAGAGAGGGGGTGTCTGAACTGTGCTGGGCACAGAACTCCACACACCTACAGCTCAGATTCTACCATCAGTCACAGGCTCACAAAGGATGAGTTGTAAGGGGCACAAGGTGTACCTCAATAAAGCTGCTAAGAGTAAAACACAACGAAAAGAAGCCAAATGTCATTCAATTCAAGCTAAGAACTATCCCAGAGCACACCGCAAGTTCCATGAAGAAAGAAACTGGATGGGGTTAGCAAGGACTTAACACACCAGCACCCGACGGTTGCTCCTGACCTCATCAAAACTGACAGACCCAAAAGACTGTTCTCTCAGAACAGTCCACAGGGCACCCCCTCTCCAAACTCTCTACAGTCCCTAGTCCACCCTCAGGGAAACACTGAAGTACTGATAAGGCCCCTTCTGTTTTCCAATGACCCTCCCTGACCTTGTAGAGTTCTCAAGAACCTGGGAAACCAGTGGATCCCCAGACACAGGACCAGGATGCTGATGTCCCCAGCACAGATGAACAATGTGTGTAAGGCACCCAGAAGAATGAGGAACAGAAAGGAAGATAGCATTAGCTGGACAGGACAGCCTTTGGACTGGGCAGGCCCAGAGCTCTGCTATCGCTGGCTGCAAGGCCCAGGTAGCCCATGGGTTTCACCTGCAGTGCCAGCACCAATCAATCAATGCAGCTGGCAGGGTGTTCCGTGATGGATTCTGAAACCAGTCCAGGCTCAGTGGAAAGGAATGTCAGGAGTGATTGGCACCACAGTGGAATCAGAAAGTGGTGCTCTAAGTGCCACACATTTGTCGTCTTGTCCAGTCACCCAAGTGACGGAACAGTAACAATGGTCAGGTTCCAGGTGAGGTTCCAGGCGCTAGGAGGTGCCACAGTAAACTTTCTGACATCTGTCAAGCCATCAAGCTTCCTTTTCAATCAATGATACCAACTAACATTTGCTGAGGATTTATTTTTTTAAAAATGTTTTTAAGTTGTCAATGGGCCTTTATTTTATTTATTTATATGTGGTGCTGAGAATTGCAGCCAGTACCTCACACATGCTAGGCAAGCACTCTACCACTGAGCCACAGCCCTAGCCTAAATCTGCTGAAGGTTTCTAATGTACCAGGCAAGACTTCTAAGCACTGTACAAGTTACCAGCCCATTCTACACACGAGGAAATGGATCCAAAGGGTTAAGCCACTTGACCAAGGTCACTCAGCCACAGACAGACAGGAAGAACACAGATAGAGCCTTGCAAGGGAAATCCTGGGGCCTGCAACCCACACCAGTCCAGGCTGCTCTGCTGCTGTGCTGGGGATACACAGGCAGGGAGTTCTCCCTGCACAGTAGGCAACAGCAGGTTACAAGCTGACTCCATTCCTTAGGGCTACCTGGAGGCTGGGCCAGTTCCTGCCCTTGCATTCCATAGCTCCTGACCTCCTTTCAACCAAGGCAGGGAACTTTCTCAAACTTGAGAGGACATCTGACTCACCTAGGGAAGGGGTTTAAAAGACAGGTTCCTAGGTCTCAGCGAGTCTTAAGTGGAGCCTGGGATGTTTAGGAAGGTGCCCTACTCCAGGGAGCAGGTGGTGCTGGACCACACTCAAAGGAAATCTGGCCTGTTGGAGGTCCCAAGATACACAGAGCCCTCATCAGGCAGGATGCTCAGAAGCCAGCATCTGAGGATGTCCCATGTGCTTGGGATTCTCTTCTTTCCACCGCAAACGACCCCACAAGGAAATGGAGAGCCAGGAACTGGAGCTCAAAGTTCAGAGGGGCCACGCTCTGAGAACAGGGTTCCTCTGGGAGCGCCACAACTGGTCCTGGTCCCAGCGGTGCCTCCATGCGCTGAGTCCTTGGGAAAGTCACTTCCACCTGGTGGCTCAGGTCCCTAAGCCTCCGGACTCCAGTCCGGAGTCCCTGTCCCCCTCACCCCCTGCCACTGCGCAGCCCTCCAGCCCTCCGACAGCCCTGCCCCTCATCAGCTTCGCCTTCCCGGCCGCGCCAGACCCGCCATCCGCCCGCCAGGAGCGCAGCGCCGGCGTCGGGGTGGGGCGGAAAGCGCCCACCCGGGCTTCGCACCACGCCCCCGGGACGGCGAGGACGGCGCGGCGAGGGCGAGCCCACCGAGAAGGGCGCCGCGCCCGGCCCCGCAGAGGCCGCGCGGGGACCGGCCCAAGGTCACCCGCCGGCAAGGGCCGGGCGGGCGCTCCTGGTGGCCCGGGTGGCGCGAGGCTCCCGGCGGCCCCCGCCCTCGCGCCCGCCCGGCGCTCACCGGACTTCGGCGGGTAGCGGTAGGCCGAGTTGGCCTGGATGTCGATGTCCTCCACCCCCGCGATGCGGCGGCTCAGGATGGAGCCCATGGTGCGCGGGGCGCCTCGGCGGGCCGCGGCTGGGGGGCGGCGGCGTCCTGCTCACGCGGACATGGCCCGGACCAGGCCGCACGAACGCGCGTCGCCACCGCCGCCTCGCGCCCGCCCCGCCCGGCCAGGGACATGTGGCCCCGCGCCTGCGCGCTCGCCGCCGGCCCCGCCCGCTGCCGCCCGGGAGGCCCCGCCCGGGAGGCCCCGCCCCCGACCGCTGGGCTGGAGGCCCGGGATCCCGCGCCCGGCGGGGCGCAACCTGGGGACCTGACCCAGGCTAGGGGCCCTCGCGCCTCTCCTCTTCCCCGTGTCTCAGCGTCACCCTGGGCACCCCCTTGCTTTTCTGTACTGCCCAGGGTTCGTCTCCCGCCTCCGCCTAGGAAGCGCTGGGCGCCCCCTAGCCTACCTGGGTGGTGCTCACTGGGGAAATGCGCACCCTCTGGGCAGAACGCAACGCATTCCTCCAACCTCAACTCCAGAATGATTACTCTCTCTTTTTTTTTTTTGGTGGATAGGGTCTCCCTGTGTTGGTCAGGTTGGACTTGAACTCCTGGGCTCCTCAGCTCCCAAGTAGCTGGAACTTCTCGCCACCCGCCCAATTTAAAACAACTGCATATTTTACAGGCCCCACGGAAGGCAGTAGACCTCTCCATTTTACACTCAGGCACGAAGGAAGAAGAGCTGCATATAAGGTGCTGAAAGCAAGCCGGGCGCGGTGGCTCAAGCCTGTAATCCCAGCACTTAGGGAGGCTGAGACAGGAGAATCGCGAGTTCAAAGCCAGCCTCTCAGCGAGGCATTAAGCAACTCAGTGAGACCCTGTCTCTACATAAAACACAAAATAGGGCTGGGGGTGTGGCTCAGTGGTCGAGTGCCCCTGAGTTCAATCCCCAGTACAAAAAAAAAAAAAGAGAATCGCGAGTTCAAAGCCAGCCTCAGCAATGGCGAGGTGCTAAGCAACTCAGTGAGACACTGAGCAACTCACTAGGCAACTCAGTGAGACCCTGAGCAACTCAGTGAGATCCTGTCTCTACATAAAACACAAAATAGGGCTGGGGATGTGGCTCAGTGGTCCGAGTGCCCCTGAGTTCAATCCCTGGTACCAAAAAAAAAAAGAGGTGGTGAAAGCAAGTTTCCAAGAACCAGGTTTCAAGATTGAAACCTGGCACTTTGCAAGGTTTTTCCTGGCTTTTGACTCACACTTCTGGAGGATGCCAAAGGGAGTTTCGTTTTTACCTATTTTTCACTTAAGGAATTGGGTTCCAAGAAATGTTTCCCAAATCAAGCTTTCTGTGCCAAGAGCACAGCTAGGAAGGCCAGGGGCGGGAAAGGTCCTGCAAGGTAAAACTCACCACAGTGAATTAAATACACGCAATTAAAATACCCTAATTTTTTTTTGGATGCCCTATATCTTCCCAGGGACCAGAATCTACCACCCAATGTCAGGGGATCTTTACTGTCAGGGGATCCTGCAAAGCCAAATTAATAAGGTGATTGTGAGGAGAGTTCAGGTTTTGGGGGCTACCTGATTAAATCTTCCTACTTACAAACAAGATGCACATTTGCTGCACACTTAATCTGTGCTAGGCATCATACTGGAGGCTTTGTGCATATTAGCTCATTTAATTCTCTAATGTAAGTTCTATTTTGTTTGGTAGGAGTACCGGGGATTAAACCCAGGGGTGCGCTACCACTTGTCTATAAAGCCAGCCCTTTTAAAATTTTTTTTAATTTTTAAAAAAAAAATTTTTTTTAGTACCAGGGATTGAACCCAGAAGTGCTTCACCACTGAGCTACACTCTCAGTCCTTTTAAATATTTTATTTTCAGACAGCGTCTCACTAAGTTGCTGAAGCTGGCTTTAAACTTGCCATCCTCCTGCCTCAGCCTCCCAAATCACTGGGATTAGGGGCTGGGGATATAGCTCAGTTGGTAAGAGTGCTTGCCTTGCATATACAAAGCCCTGGGCCAACTCCCAAATCACTGGGATTATAGGTGCGTGCACTAAGCCTGGACAGCTGGACTTAAACATTCTTAGAGCTTTGGACTCAAGACGCCTCAAAGGCCCTTCAGCAATATTTTTCTGTGCTCACTCACACCCAGCAGGGAAACAGGTCCTTCCTGATTTGTTCCAAGCCGCACTATCAACATCTTGGGTGATTCATTTATTTATTCAACAAATATTTATCATTGTAGCTACTATATGTCAGATGAGGAGTCAGGTGACAGAGATCAAATGTTAGAACATGCTAGACATGGAGCCTGTAGGCTAGTGAGGAAACAGACACCTCCATTAATTTGTGAATTTGTGAATGGTGGCAAAGTCCTCAACCTCCCTTCCCCCATCTCCTGGCCCCAGCTGTCAGGTCCCATCCCAGCCTGCTAAGAAATCCAAAGTCTACCCTCCAGCAGGCTGATCCTGCCTGAAAACAAGGTTGTTTTGTCCTTCTTTGCTACCCCTGGGGGGAAAAAGTTGGCTGAGGAGGAACACAGTGGCCATCAGGGTGACCTTCACCCTAACCAGCCCCATCAGATCCACCCCTGCAAGGAAGCTGCCCTGGGAGAGCTCCTTCTGGGATGGGCACGCTTGGCCAGGTACCTGAGTGGTACTAGATTGGAGGGGAGGGGGTACTTCTTGCTTCCCTGAGCAAGAGCCCCCAGTGGGCCCTGCCAGGATGGTGCCCATCCTCCTTTGCCAGAAACACACACTGCTTGTCCAATGGGTGCCCACTCCTCCCCTGGTTCTGAATGCCACAGTATATGGTTAGATTCCAGTCGCAGCTTCCCAATCTACAAAATGGGGCTTGAGCTCCCCAGAGTGATCCAGACAGAGGCAAAGAGGTGAGTGCCAGTACTGGTACACCCACAGCCAAGCCCTTCGCTGAGCACCCCACAGGCACAAATCCCCTATAGCAGCAGTGGGAGAGCTCAGAGCTTTACAAAAGAGAAACCAGAAGCCAGAGCAAGCAGAACTGACATCCAGCTGTCTGGCTCCCTAACCCGCCCACCTTGCACCCTGCTCTGTTGCAGTCCCCATGGCAACAGTGGTAGTGGGAATCATACTCGGAGCTGCCCCTTACTGTGTGCCTACCCTGTGCTAAGTGCTTTGCCCACATTAATTCATGCATATGATGTTTCACAGAGCTAAAGGGCACTTCTCAGCAAGAGCAAAAATATCTTGGCACCGTCACGGTTTGCAAAAAACAACGGTCCCCGAGCGAGCGATCCCTACATGGCAGAAAAGATGCCAAAACCCCATTTCCTGTGGACAGATGGTTCTGCCAGGACTAAGGTGTTCGTATAGGGAAGGTGGGCACGAAGTGTCCTCTCCATCCCTATGGGCCAAGCTCCTAACTCCAGCCCTCAGAAATCTGACTCACTTCCCTCCCCAGCCCTCTGAGCTATCTTGATGCACCAGCTTCACCCACTTCCCTTAACTCTGTCACCTTTCAGGCCCAGTCCACCAGTCCTCCAAGTAGGGCTCCCCAAGAATACTGCAGGCTGGGCCTCCATGTCCCAAAAATCATCTAATTGGGACTGAACCTCTCAGCCACAGGGTCACAACCAAAGCCTTGCAGTGTCCCTTAGCCCACACCCAGGGCCTGTGCTTGCCTCCTTAGGGGCTCTCAGTACTAGCGATGATGCTTTTGTCCTTGAGACTTGGGACATAGGCTCCCCTCCCGCTAGCAGTCCGCTGGGTTCTGCTCTCCTGTAGCTCCGGGCTCTCAAGGGCCCGGCCAACAGTGGCTCAAAGAGAAAAAGTGGGACCAGGGAGCCCAAGGAATCGGGCCAAGGTCACACAGAGCCTCTCACTATCCGTGGCCCTGGGAGCCCCGAGGCAACACAGTAGGCTCTCCCATCCGCGACGACAACCGGAAACACCATGTGCGGGGCTGTAAACACAGCCTGCACCGCCCCACCCCCGCCCCCTAGCTCCGCCCCCACCACGTGACGCACCCCGCCCGCCCCCGCCGCCGCCTCATTGGGTGGCCAGCTTTGTTTACCTTATATGGCCAGGTCCTAACACCCCACGGCGGCCTATTGGTGGAGGCGCGGCCTCACTCAGCTGACGTCACTCAGGACGGAAAGATGCAAATAAACCGGGGCATTCTGGGAATGGGAGTCCTAGGCTACTCCGGAACAGGCTCTGCGGGGTCCTGGCGCTCGCATGTCCCACAGAGGACGCGGCACTGAGGTTTTGCGTAGGAACGTGGATACCGCAGGGATAGGGATCCCGAAGAGCCAGAGGATGTCGTCCTTGCCAGCCTGTAATGGGCGCAGTCCCTTCCCCAGATGCTCCGCCCGTGTGGCGGGCCGAAAGCCAGGCTGGGGAGGGCGGTGCGGGAGTGTGTTGTGAATCCCAGAAGCCTTCCTGGAGGCGGCGACTTCATGCACAGTCCTGGAGGGCGGACTCGCTAACCAAAAGGCCTTTGTTGTGCACCAGTCTTCAGGGCCTTGCACCCTACTGCAGTGAATTTCGGCCAAATGTCTGCCCCTCCCAAGGGTGGGCCCCCCAAGACGGGCACGTGAGCCGCAGCGGGTGCCCGCGCCCCCGCACACACCTGTGGCCCAGCCCCACGCGCCCTCCCCGGCCCGGCGGCCCGATAGTGGCGGGGGCGGCGCGGACTACAGGTCCCAGCATGCCCCGCCGGCCGCCGGGCCGCGCGGCGGTGAGTCAGAGCGCACGGTAAATATTTGTATTAGCCGAGCCGGCTCGCTAATGGTGGACGCGTGAGGCGGAGGCGCGAGCGGCGCAGGGAGGCCGGAGCGGGCAGCGCGGCGGCGCCATGTCCGTGAACATGGACGAGCTCAAGCACCAGGTCATGATCAACCAGTTCGTGCTGACGGCGGGCTGCGCGGCCGACCAGGCGAAGCAGCTGCTGCAGGCGGCCCACTGGCAGTTCGAGGTGCGCGGGGCGTCGCGGGCGGCGGACACGTGCCGGAGTGCGCCCGCCGGGCTGCGCCGCCGCTTCCCGAGGGTCCGGCCCCGGCCGGGCCTCGCCGCCTGCGCCCGCCGCCCGCCTCGGCGGCCGGGACGGGGACCCCCCTTTGTCTGGGTAACGGCCGAGGGCGGGGCGCGGGCGGGTGACCGGAAGGAGGACGCCCCGGGCCTGGCCGAGCTGGCCGTAGGGCGGAGCCGTCTGGAGCGAGCGGGCGGGCGGCCGAGGGTCGGTGTGCCGGGTGGGCGGCTGGGCGGCGTGTGCGTACACGTACATGTGCATCTGTGTTTACGCACGCACCGCGCTTCGGCGTCAGCGGGGCTGTCAGCGGGGCACTTCGAAGGTTGTGGGCATGTGGGCGCCTGTGCCGACGCGCATCCCGTCTGGCTGCGTCTGGTGTCTGATGCGCGTGTGTCGTGTTTGTGGTGTGTTCACTGTGTACGCTTGTGGCTGTTGGCAGACCTGTCCAGTACGGTGTGGCCTGTGCGCCCAGCGCGGCGTGTATTGCAGTGTGTTGGAGCCCCACACTACAGCACCGGGATGTGTACCGGTCGGTGTACCGCGCTGCAAAGGTGTGCCGGTAGAGGGTCGCTGTGTGGGGGTCCCGATGCCTTCAGTGCTGGCAAGGGAACTCCACCTGGGAGGCCTCTCCAGGAATAGTGTGTATGGTTCCCCGCGTCTCAGGCCAGCTAGGCAGGACGACCCCAGTCTGGCTCCCAATCTCCCCTTTCCCCGCAGACCTGGAGCGTAGTAGTGCCCCCTACAGCTGTTTGTGCTGTCAAGAGGCCACTTGATTTCCAACTCATGGGCCCCCTAAACCACCCTATGCTGGCATCTAGGATGAGGCCAGAGCACCTGGAGCTGTGTCCCTCAGCCATTCTAGTAGTGTCTTCCCAGCTGTGTCCCAAGAACCTGTTTTCCTGTGGGACCCATCTGGGGGAAGATGCTTGAGCTTCCAGGAAGAACCAAGAACCCCTAGAGTCTGAGGCTCAGCTTCTTGCAGGTGCAGTGGGGATCAGAATGTCCCCACTTTGGGACAGTCTGGCAAGGCAGTGGCCTTTTGGCCCAGATGAACCCATTCCCTCCTTGCTCGTGTCCTTTCTGTAAGAGACTTCTGGGCCACTGTCCCTGTGCTGGCCTCAGGAGAGGGGAGGCTGGTTTTGGTAGCCTCAGTTTCCATACCTGTCTCTGGGGAACAGTGTGAGTCAGCCTCTAATATCTGAATGGCCAGATCTGCCCTCTCCTCCCGTCAGCCCCTTGGGGACACTCCCCACCTCACCAACAACCATCATCAGCCCTGATGTCTTTAGGACTGCATGTGGCAAAACTTGCATAACCACATTCATGGCAATTTGCTGGAGTCCCATGTCTGCATGCAGGGATCCCTCCCTGTCTGAGCTGGGCAGGCAGGTGTCCCGTGGAAACTGGGCCCCGTGTGCAGGATGCTCAGCCTATCCCTCTGTGTCTGGCACCCAGGCTGCCTCTGTCAGGTAGCACAGCGTGGACTAGAAATGTAGTTTTGAAGAGTGCAGTGTCTGGGGAAGAGGGGCAGGAGCATCCTGCAGACTAGAAGGGCTGAGGGATAGGAGTCCTGTGCCCTTGGCTCCCTGAGTCTTTTCCACCATCTGTAAAATGGGAAACACAGGGTAAGGTGACAGTGAGTGCAAACCTCCAAATCTTAAGCCTATGGCAGGGAGCAAGGGCTCCTCATAGGTAGCCCATCCCCCCCCCATGCCTGCCTCTCTCCTGGCTGGCTGCATACAACTGGACCAGCCAGTGTTTCTGGGTCACATTATCAGTTCAGGTGCTAATGGGGGCAGAGGCTGCAGGGGGAGAGGGACTCTGTCTAGCTGGGCAGATGTTTCTCAATGGAGGACTCTCACTGTGGCCTTTGGAGGCAGGGTTGGGTGTGTCACCTGACCTCCGGGAAGCAGGCCCTGCTGCCAGAGGGTCTTGGCACAAGGAGAGGTGCTTGGAGACCAGCTCCCATTCCTGAGCTCCTACACCTGTTTGGGTGGGGTGGCTCTAGCAGGAAATGTTTAGAATAATTTAAATTTTCTTTAAAAAAAAAAGCCCCTGAGGGCAATCCCTGGGAGCCAGGCTGGGTTTCTGGGTTTGTTGGGCAGAGGCGGGGCCAGGAAGTCAAGCTGGCATTGGGCCGCTTAGGCTGGGTGGCAGTGGCTCCAAGGCTCGTTAGGACCCCTCACTTGCTTGACACGCCCCCACACCCAGCACTGCAAGAGCAGCAGTGCCCTTGATTTCTCGCAGGAGCCCAAGGCAGGACGCATGAACACCAGGACCTCCAGAGGAGCTGAGCTGTCCCTGGAAGGGCTTCCCCCTCCTTTGCCACCACCCTCCTCAGCCAGTCCCAAGGACTCTGCCTGGAGCCTATGTCCAGGGCCCAAACCCCAGTTCTGCTTTTTGCCAGTCAAGTGACCCTGAATAGGTCACTTCATCCTCAGTTTCCTTGTCTGCAAAACGGCTGGTTCCAGTCTCAGCCTCTGGAGTCAATGACCAGTGCCCCCACCCTGTTTTTGGTACCGGGGATTGAACTCCGGCGCTCGACTACTGAGCCACATCCCCAGCCCCATTTTGTGTTTTATGTAGAGACAGGGTCTCACTGAGTTGCTTAGCGCCTCGCCATTGCTGAGGCTGGCTTTGAACTCGCGATCCTCCTGTCTCAGCCTCCCTAAGTGCTGGGATTACAAGTGTGCACCATTGCGCCCGGCCCCAGCCCTTTTTTAAAAATGTTAGTTTTTTTCTTTTTTTGGTACCAGGGATTGAATTCAGAGGCACTCAATCACTGAGCCACATCCCCAGCTCTATTTTGTGTTGTATTTAGAGACAGGGTCTCACTGAGTTGCTTAGGGCCTTGTTGCTGAGGCTGGCTTTGAACTTGTGATTCTCCTGTCTCCCAAAGTGCTGGGATTGCAGGTGAGTGCTCCCGCACCCAGCTAAGTGCCCCATTTTGATGGACTCCTACTCTGAGGGACTGTGTTTGGTGTGATAACGGTGTGAAGAGAGACAGTGAGTTGTGTGCCCCGCCATACCAGGTACCAACAGGTGTCTGGGGGGTGGATTTGTCACTGGAGCTGTCTCAGTCCCTCCATGGGTTTAGTGCTAAGGCCATCCTACTGGCTACCTTGAGGACATTTCTTAGGAGGCGCAGGTGAGTGAGTATAAAACGCATGCTCCTGCCTGGTTCCAGTGACCTTAGGTGTCACTGACACAGGAGGGGAACTTGGGTACCAGCTAGTTCAGTCTCTGTGATACAGATGGAGCAGCTGAGGCCCAGACAGGGGCAAGGCCACATGGTCAGCCAGAGGTGGCGCTAGGCTGAGCAGCAGGTCTCCACCGTCCAGGCTTCCTCCAGCTTTCCCTACTTCCCACATGAGAAAATGGGCTCAAAGCAGAGAAAGGACTTGCCACCCATAAAAGATGGGGACAGAGCCAGGCTAGGATCTCCTGAATCAGAAACTGGGGACTGCATGGGCTAGTTAGGGGTGTGCAGCCTTTCCCCATAAGACAAAGCGAAGCCCAGTGACAGTGTCAGGAATGCACGGAGGTGGGGGACCTCCACAAGGAGGAGGCACATGGCAGGTGCAGGCAGTGTTGCTAGAGTGCACGCTGCCCACCTGACCTGCCCTGGGTTCCATAGCACCTTGGGCAGTGGAAAGGTTGGGTGGTGACAGGCGCATTGCTGGTGCTTAGCCATTTCAACTCACCCTGTGCTAATCTGAGGTCTGGCCAAGGTCACACAAAGCCCTAGAGGACCCTGGGAACAAGGGCAGCCATAGGGCTGGGCAGGGTCCTAGAAGCTAAGCACAGCCTTTCTTCCTGCAGACTGCCCTCAGCGCCTTTTTCCAGGAGACCAACATCCCCTACAGCCACCACCACCACCAGATGGTAAGTGTCTCCTGGACACCCAAAGGTAGCTGAGCTGGGGATTCTGAGTTCTGTGCAGGGGAGGAGGCTGAGCTGGTTGAGTATATGAGCAGCTCCACCAGGGAGCATGCGTTGAGGAGGGCCATGCTCGTGGGCCCTGGGCAGTCTGGGTTCAGTAGGACTTGGGCGTGCCACCCCTTGGAGGTTGGTGCTACTCACCCTGGGGCCTCCCAGGGATGCCACACCAACCAAGGGGGCTGGGAAAGCTTCATGACCCCTGAACCAGCAGCACCATGCCTGGCAGTGTGGATCTACCACATGGGCCGGTCAGTCGGGTGGGTGAAGCTGGGGTGCCGCTCAGGCAGCACCTGGGACAGGACAGGAGCTGAGCTGGCATCCCCAAGTCTCCACTTGAGCCCTTATTGACCCCTCTCTCCTCTCCCCAGCAGATGTGCACTCCCGCCAACACCCCTGCCACACCCCCCAACTTCCCCGACGCACTCACCATGTTCTCCCGTCTCAAGGCTTCTGAGAGCTTCCACGGTGGTGGCAGCGGTAGCCCAATGGCCACGACAGCCACTTCGCCCCCACCACACCTCCCCCATGCCGCCACTGGCAGCTTCGCAGCACCTAGCTGGCCGACTGCAGCCTCGCCCCCCGGAGGCCCACAGCACCACCAGCCGCAGCCGCCCCTGTGGACTCCGGCACCCCCTTCCCCACCTTCAGACTGGCCACCTCTGGCCCCCCAACAGGCTGCCTCGGAACCCAGGGCCCACCCTGCCATGGAGGCAGAGAGATAAGAGAGGCCCCTCCCCCCTCCCGGAGGCCAGGACCCCATGGGGCGGGGGAGAGGACGTCTCCGTGGGCCCCCTTCACCCCTTCTCTGTCTGCACCCCTGTGCCCCAGAGCCCTGGAGGGGACAGACTGGACTCCAGCCAGCGGGCGGGTCTTGTGCCAGCAGGCATAGCTGCAGCATGCAAGTCACGGAGCACAGGCACACGGCCCCCAGCTCGCATGGATTTGGCTCAGAGTGGCTTGGGCGGCCTGTGGACGGCACCTTGGAGACCAAACAGCCTTCCCATGAGGACTCACCTACCCTCCTCTGACTCGGCCCAGGGGTGCTCCAGACAGTCACCCGGAGACACGGCCGGCTCCTGACTTGGCGCTTGCCGGGGCTGGCAGGCCTAGGTCCCCGCACACAGGAATGCAGAGCCTTCTCCGCATGTGCGTATGTAGCTGTGTCTGTGTATTTATACGTATGTCGCTCTTTAAAAAGCAACCTAGATTGTGGGGCAGCTGGACTTTGCATGTTAGAGTGAGCCCCAGCCCCTTGCTCCGCCCCCCAGGGCCCTGCCTCTCACCCCACCCCCTCCTCAGCCAGCACTGTTCCCTGCAGAGAAAAGGATTATGGGAAACTCCAGGGCTCTTTCCCACCATCCCCAGCGCCTGCCTGCTGGGCTGCCTGCATGCCTCCCCCGGAGCCCCAGGTACCTGATCCCATCTCCTTTCCCCATTTTAACGGAAGAGAAGAAAGAATTCCAAACCACCCCAGGCTTCGTGGTCTTGCCTCATGCCCTAGGCTTTGCTGCCAGCTTGCTCAGGCTGAGAATGCCACGCAGTGTCCAGGCCACTCCATCTCACCCAGCTCCACACTACCGCCTGTCACTGTCTTCATCCACAACATGTTCTGGAACCTTCCTACCCCCCAAGGCTTTTCCCATGAAGTTAGTTTTCTGGGTTGTGATTCCATAATCCCGTTCCCCTCCCACCCCACCCCCACTCAGGACAGATCTTGACCCCCAGTTTTCAGTGAGTAGGACTGACAACTGCTCCCCTTTTCCTGGGCTTCCATAGGACCTTTCTTGGATTCTCAGAGCCCATCCCCTAGTAGCACAGATAGGTGGACAGCCCACTGGTCCATGTCCACCTGGGATATCTGGGTATGGAGGAGGGAGGGGGAAAGGATCTTTGGCCTCCTGAGTCCACTCTAGGATGGAAGAAAATTCTCAGAACTGCCACAGTCCCCCACAAGTAGTAAGAAAGGGCTTTGGAAAGTTTGTGTTTTGGATCATCTGCCTGTGGGAGAGGACATGGGACCTCCCCAGAGGCAGATTGCTGAGGTGGCCCTAAGTGTCGGCTCTGCACAAGATGGCACACAATCTAGATTCTGCCCAGTGGGAGGCTGGGTAGCATTTTTTTTTTAAATGACTAGCAGCCCCTGGGTGACCAAAGTGGGCCCCAAATGAGCAGCATCACCCAGTCCCCAGGTCAGCGCCTCTGGTACCAAAAGCACTGTTAAAGTGTAAGATACCCTACATGTCTTTACTAAGTACTGGAGCGTGGGGTGTCCCTCTGAACCTATTTCTGCCCCTGAGGCCACTGTGGGCTGGGCCTGGAGGTCTCAGATGGTCACTTGAAGGCAGAAGGGACTTAGAAGTTTCCTGTAGATCTGGCCTTTTCAGCCTTGGCAGTGTTGGCATCTGGGACTGGATTGCTGCTGTCCCTGAGTAGGGGCTGCCATATATGTGGTGACTTGAGAGTAGCCTGCCCTAGAAACGGCACCCACAGTTGTGACCATCAGGGCCCCTCTCTAGTCCTGGGGTTTGCATACCTGCCTGCCCTCCTCAGAATCTTGGGAGCGGCCCCCCAGGTGGACAGCTGCAGTCCATCTGCCTACACTAATGCCACTCACTTTACACTTCGAAAAGGTGAGCTTCATGGTGTGTCAGTTATCCCAGCAAAGCTCTTACTAAAAATAAAGCCACTCCCAGAGGATTCTGATGCAGGTGCCCCACACATGGTGACAGCCTGCAGGCTCCTGCTTTCCAAACCTGCAGACTGAGAAGGCTCCTAAGTGCTTGTCAGACGCGCTTGAGGCAGCTGCCCCAAAGAAGGGCCCTAGACTGACAGTTAAGTGTCCTAGGCAAGGTGGAAGCAATCTGGAAGCTCTGGGCAGAGCAGGCTGGAGCTGGGGCCTAGGAATTCGGGTATTTCCCAGTGGATGCCAAGGCTGTGCTGGGTGTGCTTTCAAGCCCTGGCCTGAGCATCCTGTGGGCAAGGGAGGGGCTGTAAGAGTGGGCCAGGACTAGTAGGGGAGCCCACAAAGACACCGCATGCCCCAGAACTTGTGTGACAACATGGAACCTTCTGCAGCTGAACTCAAGCCTGGAAGCTGAGAAGGAAAACAGACCAGTGACGACCCATGTGTTCAAAAGGAAGATAGATGGCTGGAAAGCAAAGGAGCTGAGGGTGTAGGACAGACTCAGAATCCTAGGCCTCCCTTGGCTGTGCTGCATAGCAGCACTGGGAGCTTCCTGAGCAACAGGAAAACCGCCTTGTTACTTTGAAGGCCAGTGCATCTGAGCTGATCATGCCCTGTTCAGCACTGGGCTGGTGCTCCAAATGACACACGACTGTCTCCAAAATTCCACTCTAAAAAACACTATTGTGCTGGGTGTGGTGGCACATGCTTGTAATCCTAGTGCCTCCAGAAGCTGAGGTAAGAGGATCACAAGTTCGAGGGCAGCCTTAGCAACTTAGGAAGGTCCTATCTCAAAAAATAAAAAGAGCTGGGCACAGTGGCGCAAACCTGTAATCCCAGCACTTTGGGAGGCTGAGACAGGAGAATCGCGAGTTCAAAGCCAGCCTCAGCAACGGCGAGGCACTAAGCAACTCAGTGAGACCCTGTCTCTACACAAAACACAACATAGGGCTGGGGATGTGGCTCAGTGGTCGAGTGTCCCTGAATTCAATCTCCAGTACCATAAAAAATAAAAAGGGCTGGGGGTGTAGCTGAGTGATAAAGAGCCTTTGGGTTCAATCCCCAGTACCAAAAAATAAATTAATTAAAGCCAGCATTGGTATCCATGAGTTTGCTGAAAAGAATGTTCTTCGAGTGCTTCGTGCCTTGATGCCCAAAGAGGACAGGGCAGCGCTGGGAGCAGAGGCTGCACATGGGTGGTGGCTGCACCTTCCGGTCTACTTTGGGTGAGGGCACAGGCCTCAGGGCATACACACCCTCACCCTGGCCACGTGCTGTGTGGCCTGTGCAGCGTGCACACGTTGTAAGGACATCTGCCAACTTTTTAAATCAGGAGGGTTTATGTGAAGGGCCCTCCTTTGACTCATCCAGGAACACTGGAATACATGGCCTCAGTTCCCTCGAGGCCACAGTGGCTGGCAGTGACCAGCATGCTGGGGACACAGCCTGGCCCACACCCCCTGGCAACATAGGCGTCATTTGCAAGTACTGCCGCAGAATCTGCTGGACCCTGAAAGGGACCTTGCTTTTTACCATGAACAGCTGCAGAAATACACATCCCTGCTCCACGAGCAGGACACTAAGCTGCTTTCTGCTGTGGGCAGGCTTCTCCTTTGACAGCCTTGAAGAGAAGGGCTTGTGCTGCGAGAGTCCTGGACACTGGGCCACGCCCACGTCTGCTCAGTGGCCTCAGGGTCTCTCCAGTGGCCCCACCAGGGTTGTCTGAGAACACACGGCAGCCAGCCCAGAGAACCACATTGTCCCATGGCTGCAGCCCTGGAGGTCTCTGAGGGCCTCTGCCCAGCTGAAGACAGACGAGTCCTTTGACTGAGACCCACCTCCCTGTGTGGGGAGGCCTCTGGGCTTGGCCAAGATGGAGTCTGGATGCAAGGCCGTTTGTAACTCCTGCAGTTGGAAAGGTCTCTGGGTTTGTAGCCACAGCTTATACTTGGGTAATACATGTATTTCAAATGAGCCTTAAAAGAACTCAGCTTTTTTGGGGTGGGTGAGGCCAAGTCATGGGGAGCACAGTAGTGGCACTGCTTTTGGACAGCCAAGGTCCTGTCAGTGGCACTCCACGTGTCCCTGGGAACCTGTGGGTAAAATCCTGCTCTGCCCTCAGGAGCCATTTCTCACCACCTGGGGAATAAGAAAACTGCCAACGTAGTGGGGTCATTCCCTAGAGACCCTGAAGAAGCCACAAGCAAAGGGAAGGGGGGAGGAGAGAAGCCTGAGTCTGCATAGAGCCCCCACGTCCCTGGGAAGTCAGAGGTCAGGCCAGGCAGGATGGAGCCACAGGGGCCACCTCAGGATTCCAATGTCCCTGAAAGGCCTTCCTGCTGATGCCTGAACTGCTACCTTCCAACTGTCTGTCTGGGCATTGGTGGTGCATTTTTCCAGGGCAGACCTCCTTGCTTGGAACACAATTGTTTTGGGGTTTTGGGGGGTTGAGGGGGAGGTGGGCAAGGGGTACCATGGATTGAATGAACTCAGGGCCACTTGACCACTGAGCCACACCTCCAGCCCTATTTTGTATTTTACTCAGAGACAGAGTCTCACTGAGTTGCTTAGCTTTTGCTGAGCCTGGCTTTGAACTCCTGAGCCTCCTGTCTCAGCCTCCCAAGCTGCTGTGATTACAGGCTTGCACCACCACACCCAGCCCTGGAACACACATTTGTTGCTGTTGGTAGTTTAAACTTTAGGGTTAGTGAGTTTGTGATCTCTGAAAGTGACCTTTCACCAGCAGTGGGTGTGGGGTGGTCACCATGCAGCATCTGCTCCATTCCAGCACCACTTCCAGGTGGGACCCCTGCTCTGCAAAAGGCCTCTTCCCCCACCTCCTGCCTGGCCATCCGTGCAGCCCCACCAGCCTCCCACAGCACAAGACTAATTCACCTCAACCTTAAAACTCAAAGCCTTGCAACCAGAAACTTCCTTCACTCTGGAGCAAACCAGGATGGTTGGTCACCCTGTCCCCTGTTCAGCCTGGTCATGCAGCTGTGTCCAGGTCAGGCATTATCATCTGCCTTGTGGAAGAAGAAACTGGGCCAGGGCCTTCCAAGTGGAGCTCACTGCTCCCAAACGCCTTCCGCTGTCGTAACGGGGTCAGCCATGCTCCCGCGGCAGCTGCCTGGGGACTTTGGGCTGGTGTAGCTTCCCACTCCCAGACTCCAAAGCCTGCAGGATGCCCTCCCTGGGGACAGGACTGTCTCCTAGGATTGATCTCAGCTAGAGTCTCCACCTCCAAAGGACCCAGGAGGCCTGTAAGAATGCAGTTGGGTCACACAGACCTACGGGGCCCCTGCTCCTCAGGCTCTGGCTGCAGAGACCAGCTCAAGCACTGACTCCCTAGGACATACACCTGCAAGATGGACCCAGAAGCTGGCTTTGAAGGGGCCTAGTGGGGAGACTAAGGGTGTGAGAGAGAATGGTGCCCAGCCAAGGGGACCAGGGAGAGTCCCTGGTTGGCCACGTGAGATGCAGGCATGAGCATAGCCCAGCAGGGCTGCCCCACTGAAGCCCTCACCTCCCTGGCAGCTCCTCTGGCTGCGGTGGAGGATGAAAGCTGGGCCCCCACTGCCCCTGATGGTACCAAGTGGGTGTGGCCTCCTGGGCAAGGGCCAGAGAGCTAGGGCCTCACCTGGGACCCTGGACCTGTTGAGACCCCTGGTCTGCCCACCACACAGCTCAGAGCATGTGGCCACTGTGGGAATGTGGCAGAGGAGGGTGTGTTTTGCATCTCTGCTGACACTCAGCCTGGGTGGCTATGGGCAGGGTGGCAACCAGAGGAGGGACCAGCAAGTCCCACCCATGTAGAGAAGGCAAGGCCACCCTCTGCAGAGAGCACCCAGCCAGGCCCCTCATCCATGGTCAGAAAGATGGAAGATTTTATTCTGGGAAGAAGTTGCCAAAAATACTCATCTGCGATGTGGAGGTGGGGCTGGGGCTATGGGAACCAGTGGCCCCCGGAGCAGCTTGGAGAGGTGAGTCACTTGGGTTCGGTGGAGCTTGGCCTCATTTGAACACAGTCCTTGGAGAAAGAAAAGACCAGTCAGGCCAGGAGAGGTCTCAGAGGAGTTGATGAGGGGACATGGGGACCACTAGGAATGGACAGGCACGCAGAGTCCCCAGACACTGGTGGCCTCCCAGGCTAGGGGCTCCCCCTCCACACCACTCCCTGGCAGAGCCCAGAGCCCAGCCCTTGGTCCTTCCCAGGGGCCTCCCTTCTCCAGCCCCCACGTCCTAGTGAACGCTGGGGTGGGGCTGAGGTCATGCCCCAAACCTGTGCAGAGAGTTGTTTTCGTCTCTGGAATGGAACAGAGCAGTCAGCAGAAGCAGCGGGAAGGAGGGCAGAAGGGCAGAGGAATGAGAAAGGAAAGGCAGGGGGGACAGGAGGGGTGGGGCCCTCCAGAAGGGGAGGAGCAGGCCATGTGGAGCCCAGGCAGGGGTGGGGGAGGCTGGTCTCTAAATTGCCACAGTGAGAGCTTGTGACCTCCTGGTTTGCATGGTCTGTGAGCAAGGGAACCTGCGAGACTCAAAACAGGCATGTGGTGTCCTGGCCCAGAGGGGTGGTACAAGCCCGGAAGGCCCAGGAGCCTTGGCCCATTTCTTCATGGATTAACTAAGAATCAATAGAAACAGTCCAGTTCATGACGGTAATCGCCAACATGAAAGGAAAAGCAGCTCACAGTCAAATTTGTTTCTTATGGGAAACTGATCTTAGTGAAAATAATGGCCCCCAAGCAAGACGGGCAAAGGCACAAGCTGTCGCAGGAGCTGATGCTGATGGCATCGCTTCCGCAACATAAAAAGGAAAGGGATTATTTTTAAACCATTTTAACTGTTGTATTGAAAATTGGTCAAGGAATTCAAGTGGCTTCATGAAAAATTCACTTGAAAGCCATGTTTTTCACGAAGAGATAAGACTGTGTTGGATAAGAGGTTGGTGGCTTGTATTTATATGCAGAGTTAAAACTGCCAGTCAACATGAGGAGTCACCTATGCAGACCTCTCTGGTATTCCCAGGGGACATTTCCTGGACCAGCTCCAGGGCCCAGGTCTCACCAGGGGAATGCATGGGACCTGATGTCGGTGGGGACACAGAGTGGGGGCTCACGGGTTGACAGGCTCCTCCACAGGTTGCTTGCTGGCTCGGGACTCGGGGTGTAGCGACCTCAAGTGTCTGGTGGGCTCTGGGGCCTGTGGGGGGTTCCGCAGGGGAGGGAACAGCGGTGGCAGCAGAGGCAGAGGCGGCTGAGCCAGCGTCATGGTGGGAGGGCCAGGGGTGGCTGAGCGGGCTCCGGTGCGGGAACCCAAGGCTGCAGGGAGCAGGATAAAACCCAAGAAAGTCCTGGGGGCAACCCACCAGAGGGAAGAGCAGCCCAAGTCTGGAGGTGCTCTGTGGGCCACTTCGGGGCTGGTCACCATGGCCTTCCTGGCCTGGGCAACCAAACTTCCCCGGGGGAAAGTGACAAAAGAAACAGGACTCTGGAAATGCGGGCTAGAGTAGGGCAGGAGGACACGGGGCTTGGAGCCTGGGCGTTGTGGCTGTGCGCTGTAGCAGGGACTACAGGTGTGTGCCACTGTCCGTCCTTTAAATGTTCCTGCTGGGCAGCCAGGCACTGTGGTGCATGGCTGTAATTCCAGCAGCTTGGGAGTCTGAGGATCACAAGTTTGAAGCCAGCTTGGGTAATTTAGTGAGACCCAGTACTCCAAAACAAACAAACATAAAGACCACCATTGCCACCCACCTGAGCTGGGATAAGACCGGACGTGACAAGAAGGGAGAAAGTGCCTCATAAGCTGTCAATGCCCCTAGGCTCCTGATACACCGAGACACTGGTCAGGAGACGCAGG
This sequence comes from Geosciurus inauris, assembly GCA_004024805.1. NCBI lineage: Eukaryota > Metazoa > Chordata > Mammalia > Rodentia > Sciuridae > Geosciurus > Geosciurus inauris. The sequence continues at coordinate 60,910 of PVHX01004873.1, read as the reverse complement.
GCTCAGTTCCTCCCAGCCTGCTCCTGGGCTGTGGGCCACGAGGCCCAGGGCAGTAAGTGCACTCCTTTGGGCCACCTCTGCGCCAGGTGGACACCTGGGGATAGACGCCTGGCCTAGGCTTCTGTGATGATACCCAGGGCCAGCAAGCTCCCCTGAGGGTGGAGCAGGAACCAGGACAGTGGCAGGCACTTTGGCCAGGGAGTGGGGTGCTGGCTGGGGGCTGCTACGGGGGTCTTCCTGGGGCCCAGGTGTGGGTGAGCAGGCTGCCGGGATCCAGACAGAGCAGGTGAGAGATGGCTGAGGTGCGACAGAGCCAGCCCTGGGGCTGGAGTGGGGGCAGCAGGCTGTGAGTGGTGGGACCAGAGACCTGCCAGAACCCCAGATGAGACAGGGGCTGGGGGAGGTACTCACGGGGGCAGACGGTACCAAGCAAGTCACTGGAACGCACAGGAGCATACAAGTTTCTAGCTGGAGGACAAGGAACCTTGACAGCTGAGAAGAAAGGACCAGAACAGGCAGGCAGTCTTCCAGCCTCTGGCCTCCCATCAGGCCCAACCTAATCCAGCCCTGCCTCCCAGGCTGTCCCTCCACCACTTCACCCGTCCTGTCCACATGGGTGAATGTCCTTCCCTCTCCGCCTGAGTCCAGATCCTCCCGAAGCTAGGACCGGGACACCAGGCATCCTGAAGGCATCTCCAAGCCCGGGGACGTGACAACTAGCAAAAGCAACTGGCTCAGTGCAGACAAGGACTGTGGACGCCTGGCAGTTCTGTTTTACACACACATGATAAATGTGTAGATGCTTTTTTTTTAAGGCAGGGTCTTGCTCTCTCTCCCAGGCTGGTCTCCAATCCCTGAGCTCAAGTGATCCTCTTGCCTTATCCTTTCAAGTAGCTAGGACTACAGGTGTGTGCCACTGTCTATCCTCGATGTCCCTGCTGGGCAGCCAGGCACTGTGGTGCACAGCCATATTTCCAGCAGCTTGGGAGGCTAAGGCGGGAGGATCCCAAGTTCAAGGACAGCCTCAGCAACTTAGCAAAACCCTGTCTCAAAACAAAAAATAAAAAGAGCTGGGGGTGTAACTCCATGGTACAGAACTCGCCCAGCATGCCTGAGGCCCTGGGTTCAACCTCCAGTACAACAACAACAACAAAATTCCTGCTGGGAGCCAGACCCATAAAGTCCCCACCCCCATTCTTACTTTTTTTTTTAATTTATTTTTTAGTTGTAGGTGGACACAATCGCTTTATTTTATTTTCATGTGGTGCTGAGGATCGAACCCAGTGCCTCCCGCGTGCTAGGCGAGCACGCTACCACTGCGCCATAACCCCAGCCCCATTCTTACATTTTTTAAAGGCAATTTCACACAACATAAAATTGTCCCTTTAAAGCACCCAGTGCAGTGACGTGGAATGTGTTCACAGAGCTGCACAGCACCACCTCTGCCTAGTCCCGAGCCTCTCTCATCACCCTGAAAGCAGGCTGCACCCCACGAAGCAGTCACTCCCCACTGCCACGCCAGCTCCCGGCAGCCACGGGTTTTCAGTCTCTCCACGGATCTGTTTCTCCCTGATGTTTCATAGGAGTGGAACCTGGGGCTGTCTCTGCCCTCCACCTCTGAACCTGGAGCCTCCTTCTCCTGTTCAGCCAAGAATCACTGTGACTGTGGCCAGCCACCGTCCTGATCCCTGGAGCCCTGAATACAGTACCTTCTGTGCAAAAGGGGACTATATTGAGTTGAGAATTTTGAGGTGGGAAAATTATCCCAGGGTATCCAGCAGGCCCTAAGTGTAATCATGGGGCCTACGGGGTCAGAGTTAGAGGTATGATAACAGAAGTGGGGGCCCATGTGATATACTCTGAGGACAGAGAAGGTGGGGCCTCTACCTGGAAAAGGTGAAGGGTGGTCTCACCCCTGGAGCCTCCAGAAGGACCAGCCCCATTGACATCTTGATTTTAGCCCCGGGCAACTGGTCTCAGGCATCCAGAGCTAAGACAGTGCCTCTTCGACAGCACCCACAGGAGGAGCCCAAGCCTGCTCGCTTTAGCAGAGTCAACTGGCCACGAGGAGGGCTCAGCTGGGGGGTCTCTCTCCCACAGGACCTCCCTCCTGCCTCTGCAGCTCTGACCCTTCCACCTGGAGCGTCCCTCTGGCCACCTCCTGCTGCACTCAGCCTGCCTTCTGTGGACATCCCCTGAAGGCCCCACCTGCTGAGCATGGCCTCCAACACCTGTCTGCCAGCTGTGGGGAGCGCCCCGGGGATCAGGCGTTCCTCTGCACAGGCCTAGACTGCTGCATTGGCATCAGGAAGGCCATGAGTTGGCAGATGAAGGGCTGGCTGCTTAGTGGGTCTGGATGGACAGTGCGGTGGACAGGTGAATGCATCTGGGACCTGGCTGGCGCTGGGATGCTTAGCCTGGCTAGTTTTAGGTTACAATATGGAGTCTGTTTTGGATTAGAATGTTCTGTGTGTGCGCACGAGTGACCTCAGTGCTGCCTCAGACAGGCATCTAGTGGACTCACACTAGCTAGGCCTCATCACCCGAGTGAGGAGAAACGTCTGAGGCTGTCCAAGTTAATTCTGGTGTGCCTCGTGGGTCTTTGGAATGAACCATCCACTGGGGGAGAAGCCCCAGCTCCCTCTTCAGGGGTGACAGCCTTAAAGAAAGTAGATGGGGTTGGGGACAGGACCTGAGGTGGCCCACAGTGGATTCCCCTGTCCCGGCCCCTCCACTGCAGCCGCCCTCCTAGCAAGTGGACCTCCCTGCGTGCAGATGAATGCCTCACCAGGTTGCTGCAGGCAAGGGCAGGTGGGAGGCCTGGCTTACTAGACACTTCCTGAACCCGCAAGTGCCCCTGCTTGGTGATCCCAGCCACATCCTGCCTGGGGAGAGAACAAGGGAGATGGTGACCTGCCCTCCTGGAAACAGCAAGGGGCCTGATGTGGGTTGCACGGTGGTCCCCAAAGGCTGTGTCCCTGGGACTTAGGTATGTGAGCATAGTGGAGGCAGGATCCCTGCGGGTATAATTAAGGACCTTGAAGTGAGGCTATCCTGGGTTACATGGAGCCCTAAATCCAAAAACGTGTCCTACGGGAGGAGAGGAGGAGACACTCAGGACACTGGTGTGAGGCGGCCATTCTCAGGAGCGCTGGCAGAATCCTGCACCAGTGCCTTTGGAGGAGCAGAGCCTGCTCGCACCTGGGTTCAGGATGTGTGGCCAGGACTGCCAGAGTAAAGTCCACTCCTCTGAGGCACTGGCACTGGGAGCCGCGGCTTTCTTCCCTGTGTCTGGGGTTGAGCTTCCAACTCAGGCCCTCATGCTGCAAGAGCCACAGCAACCAGTGCCAAATGCCCATGGGTCTGGGCTCCTCCTGGTCTGACCCCTGCTTTGAGAGTAGGACACAGGCCTCCAGGGACTGGACTTGCTCACCCCCAACCCCACCTTTGTCTCTGTGCTAGTTTGGACCATCCTCCCCAGTTCCTGCCTGTGCCTGGCTCTGCCCACCACAAGGCCTTTGCACCTGCTATTCCCACCACCAGACTGCTCTCCTCCCTCTCAACCCCCTCACCAAGTAATGCCTTTTTCCCCTTCAGAGGTGTCAGGGCAGCTGTTCAATCCTTCCCCATCAACCAGGGGTCCCTTGGTATAGCTCTCTCATCACCAGGGCCTCCCTTCAGGTTAGTTTTTATCTGCTTGGATTCAAGAATCCATGAATTCTTCCCTTCCAGATATTTACTGTGGTCTGTCCCCTGCATGAGTCGACTGCAGGCAACAGCCCATCTCCTGCTCCCCACTGTTTCTGGCTCACAGTGGGTACCCCACTTTTGCCAGTAGCTATTAGGCTCCCTAGACAGGGATGGTGCCAGCCCTGGGCCCCACTGCCTCCCCTCAGCTGCCTGGCCCAGGAGATCGGGGCAAGAGCACACTGAGGACCTGCACCTCTCACCTGTCAGCTCCTTCTCTGCAGTGGCCAAGGGCTGGGCCCCAAACTGGCTGTTCATCCGGCCTTTGTACAGAATCCCATCCACTCCCAGGATGTCCACCTCAGCCTGTTGGATGGTCTGCGTCACTGGTCAAGGCCTCCACCCTGCTGCCCCTCCCCCATGCAGAGGCTCTGAAGTCAGAGCACAGCCTCCTAGAGATGCCCATGGCCTGGGGTCCAGCCCACCCCCAGGCCTGCGGCACCTTGACGGCCAGACTCACGGTGTCATAGTCTAACACTTGGGGGTCCCCATAGGGGTAGAGTGTTGACAGTTCCCCTGGCTTGAACTTGAGGGTGGTGTCATTCCGGGGGCCATCGCCCCAGTCCTGCTGGGAGCCTAGAGTGTGCAGGCCGTCCTCCTGGAGCTGCAGCCGTTGATGTTCCCTGGGCAGAACAGTGGGGCATCAGCCATTTGGGGACCCTCTGCTCACCCTGGCCCGTGTCGAGGGTGTCGGTGGCATAGCGGGCAGGCCTGAGGCCTGGTGGGTAGAGAAGACACGTGCAGCTAGGATGGGAGGGAAATCAAGGGCCACGTTCCCCACACCTGAGCCCTCCTGGAGCCCTGGCCTGGGTTGGCAAGCGCGTGCTCTTGATCTGCAGCTTGAGGAATCAGGCCCAGGAGGCCAGGGAGCCAGCCCCAAGTCCCTCCCCTCTAGGTAATGTTCCCACAGGGCTAAGTGCCCCTAGGACCCCAGAGCCTAGGACGTGGGGGGAGTGACACAGACCAGGGAGTCAGCCAGTCTGTCAGCCCTGCCACTTACTAGCCACAACCTTGGGCAGTCACATAAGCTCTCTGTGCCTGTTTCCTTAACTGTGAAATGGGGTGATCAGGGAGTACACCTCGGAGGCAGGCCGGGAGGACTCAACAAGACCAGGTGTGCCCAAGCGCCTGCTGGGCCACATCAAGGGCTCCTGGAGGGTCCTTGACCACTACGTCTCCACCAAGAACAGGCCTGTCCATCCTGGCTCGCAAGAGGTTGTGAGATTTGAGGAGGAGCCCTCCCCCCATGCCATTTGGAAGCACCTAACAGTCCTTGTGTCATGATAGAACGCTGGCTCCTGTCCTCTCTGCCCAGGCCACCTCTGGTCTCCTCGCAGAGGTCAGCAACACCCTGGGGCACTCTGGTCCTGGTGCTGGCAGGTGTGACTCTGCAGGAGCAGGGGTGGCAGACCTGCCCAGGGCAGGCCGCAGCCTCACCTCATCATTTGCCGCTGCAGGTATTCATAGCTGTTGGCGCTGGCCGGCCGCAGCCTGGACAGCAGGCGGGCTTTGCGTATGGTGATGAGCTGCCTGCGGAGGACAAAGGTGAGGCCATGGCTGTGGGAGGTGAGCCGGCCAGCAGAGGGCCACCGGCTCCCACCCCCACCCCCACCAGGAGCCTTCCCGGCAGCAGCAAAGAGGTGCAGAGCTGGGCGCACCACCTTCAGGGCCACTGCGCACAGGCTCTGAGCGACCCTGACAATCAGAAGACACAAACACACAAAAAACAACCATTCTGGGGCTGGGGGCACAGCTCTGGTCCCAGCCTTGTGAGGGCCAGGGCTCCACCCCTGGCACTGCAAAAAAAAAAAAAAGTTCTAGACATAAAAGTAAAAGCCAGACGCGGTAGATCCCTGGCCAGGCGGCAGGCGAGGCTGCCTGGGGCTGCAAGGCTGGGAAGGAGGCGCTGCTCCAGGTGCGGGGTGGCGGCTGTGACCTTCCCTTCACAACGTCTGGATGCGGGTGAGGAAACAAAGATGAAGAAGACCAGACCATCCTTCCTGGGGAGCTCCGCAGGCGGTGCAGAGGCGCCCATGCTCAGGGAGCGCCACGCCTTCACCAGGGGTGTGCAGAGTCACCCGAGGTTTCTCAGTGACACACCGGTTGTTAACATTCATGAATTATAGAAATACACAAGGAAACACAACTCCGTAGCCATGTGACACAGATACGGAGATGTGTTCTTCCAGCGTTTTTCCATGTCTAATTTTAAAATTAAAATAAGATATCAATGCAATACTGCTTGACATTCTCATATAATTTATTGCAAACATTTTCAGGTTCTTAAATGATATTCCTCCACAGCCGTGATATCCGATACAGGAGCCACTGGCCACGTGTGGTTATTTTATTTTATTTTATTTTTTTTATTTTTATTATTTTTTTTTTTTTTTGGTACTGGGGATTGAACTCAGGGGCACTCGACCACTGAGCCACATCCCCAGCCCTATTTTGTGTTTTATGTAGAGACAGGGTCTCACTGAGTTGCTTAGCACCTCGCCATTGGTGAGGCTGGCTTTGAACTCGCGATTCTCCTGTCTCAGCCTCCCTAAGTGCTGGGATTACAGGCTTGAGCCA
>PVHX01004873.1:30538-54486 GCA_004024805.1 Geosciurus inauris | reverse complement strand
GTGTGGTTATTTTATTTATTTATTTATTTTTTAATATCTTTATTTATTTATTTGCATGTGGTGCTGAGGATTGAACCCAGTGACTCACGCATGCAAGGCAATCGCTCTACCACTGAGCCACAGCCCCAGCCCCTACGTGTGGTTATTTTAATACGCACTTAAACTAGTTAAGTTTTAATCGAATTTAAAATTCATTTCCTCAATCGCAGTAGCCACACTGCTGGTGCTCAACAGCCACCCGTGTCGTGTGGCTCCCGGGCTGGGTGGTGCAGGTACCCGCCACTTCCACAGCGCCCAGCGTTGTACCAGACAGCTTCCCTGCACAGCGTGGCCTGTGCTGGCTGACGCAGGTGACCTGTTTACCACGGAGATTGTTTCCAAGTGTTTCACCACTATTAATAATGCTGCAACTAGAGATCTGTGATTTGAAAGGGAAATGCTGGTTGAGGCTCCACAGCTCCTCCATGAAGGTGAACTGGTGTGAGGGGGTGGAGAACTGCACGGGCCCCGGGACTGGGCTGGCCCTGCAGGGGCCCTGCCAGGTCCTGATGTCAGGACCGACTGCCGCCTGGAAGCTCCTCAAAAAGTTAACCACAGATGACCATGCAACCCAGCACTTCCACTCCAAAGAACTGAAGACAGGTGTTCAAACAAATACACACGCACAGATGTTCACAACAGTACTAGTCACAACAGCCAGAAGGTGGAAATAACTGGACGTCCATCAAGAGATGAAGGGATAAACAAAACAGGCTCTATCCATACAATGGAATATTATTCGGTGATAAAAAGGAGTGCTGAGGGGCTGGGGTGTGGCTCAATGGCAGAGAGCGTTTGCCTCATACACTGAAACCTAGAGAAACCTTATAAACATTACACTAAGTGGAAGCAGCCAGGAAACATCCAGAAAAGGCAACCCCATCAAGAGAGAAAGTGGATCAGTGGCTGCCAGAGGCTGCAGGGGAGGTGGCAGTGGGAAGTGACTGTTGGTGTGCTAATGGACCTGGGGGACTAAACGGGACTTTGGAATTGGAGTTGCACCAGGCTGTGGTTGCACCAAGCGCCACTGAACTCTCTGCTTTATTTATTTTTAGAGACAGGGTGTCATTAGGTTGCTGAGGCTGGCCTCAAACTTGCAATCCTCCTGTCTCAGCCTCCCCTAGCCACTATATTTGATTAATTTTTGCAGTGCTGGGGATGCAACCCAGAACCTCCCACATGCTGGGCAAGTGCTCTAGCACTGAGCTACATCCCCAAAACTTTTATTTATTTTATTTGGAGCCAGGGTCTCGCTGAGTTGCCCAGGCTGGCAGCTCCTGCTGGCCCAGCCTTCCAAGTTGCTGGGATTACTGGCATGTGCCACCAGGTGACCACTGTTCATTTTAAAATGGTTCCTTTTAGGGCTGGGATGGTGCTCAGCAAGAAAGTGCTGGACTAGCTCACTCGAAGTCCTGAGTTTGAATCCCAGCACTGCAAAAAAATAAAGTAAATAAAAAATAAAATAGTTCATTTCATATTCTGCAAGTATTGCACTTGTATCAAAATAAGTGGCAAGCAACCAGAGCAAAGTTCCCCTCTTCCTGAGGACGACTCCTTCCATTTCTTTTTCTTTCTTTCTTTTTTAATATTTGTTTTTAGTTGTAGATGGACACAATATCTTTATTTATTTATTTTTATGTGGTGCTGAGGATCGAACCCAGTGCCTCACGCATGGGAGGCAAGCGCTCTACCACGGAGCCACAACCCCAGCCCCCTTCCATTTCTTTTTCCTTCCTTCTTTTTTTTGGAGGGGTGAGGTGGGGCAGACCCTTAATAGGGCTGGTGAAGGAACAAGGAGAGAAGTGGTGCCCCATCGCTCAAGGTGGGAGCAGGTGTCCGGAGAGGGACGGTGCACCCGGAGCTCTGCGGAGCGGGGCGGTGCACACCATGTGCGCACGTGGCGGCCTTCAGGGAGCCCACGGGGCGCATGCACTTGACCTCCGCAGAAGGGCGCCTGGGCGGGCACACGCGGCCCTGCCGCCCCGCGGGCCCTGGCGCGGTACTCACGGGCCGGTCATCATCTCCACTGGCCGGTCGCAGGAAATGCACTTCACCCGCTCGAACAGTTTCCTGAAAGACAGGCGGGCGGTCATGCGGGCGGCCCAGGTCCCCTGCGGGCCGCGCCGCCCTGCCGTACCTCCCGCGGGCCCTCTGCGGGCGTCGTCTGGGTGGACGGGCAGGGCCGCTGGCTCCGGCCCCAGATCTGCCCTGACCCCGTGGCCCGCGTGGTCCCCTCGCTGCTGAGCCACAGGACCCTCCAGTGCGGCCAAAGGCTTGGAGCCCTCCAGCCGGAGGCCTCGGGGCCCGCCGCCGCCCGTGCCCACGGTCTGGAATCAGGGCGCCCTGGCCCGGCAGCGGCCCTCCGTGGCTCACCTCCTGAAGCCCGCCGCGCTGTCCGGGTCGTACAGCAGGCCCTCCAGCAGCAGCTTCCTGACGACTTGCCAGACCTCTTCCAGGCCGGTCTTCAGAGGGTCCAGGTCACTCTCCATGAGCTGCCAGCCAGGGGGAGAGAAGACAGCCTGTCAGTCGGTCCCCACCCTGCGCCTTCGGGAAAGGATCTGCAGCCGCCTGCAAACTCACGCAGATTGAGAAGCGGAGGGTGATCAGCTCAGGCTGAGGCTCACAGCCTCATGGGTGCCCCTGCTGGAGGGCAGGCAGAGCGAGCGTCCCAGAGGCCAAGGCAAAAACAGCATCGACTGCCACCCCCAAACCTTCCGCCCAAACGCCCATCCCATCCGGAGACCTGAGAAACACTCTCCCCGTGGTCCACGGCACCTGCCCTTCCCATAGTCCACACATTTATGGAGGGTCTGACTGTGAAGTGGATGATTCAGCCACTTGCAGTATACTCACAAATGACCATCACCATCACTGTTAGAATATTTGCATCATTTCCCAAAGAAGCCCCCTATTTCCTCCAAACCCCAGCCCCTGGCAACCACTAATCTACTTTCTGTCTTTATTAGATTTACCTATTCTGGACACCTCACAAAAATATCATACCATATCCGGCCTTAGGTGTCTGGCCTCTTTCATTTAGCAAACTGTTTTCAAGATTTGTCCATGTTGCAGCAGGTATCTGAATTTCATTCCTTTTTAAGGGTGAATAATAGTCCACTGTACTGCATTCATGCTACATAATATAAAGTATGGAATATAATGACCAAATATCATTCTATCATATGGATCTACTTATTAAAATGTTTTTAGTTGTAGATGTACACAATATCTTTGTTTTATTTTATTTATTTTTAGGTGATGCTGAGGACTGATGCTGTGTAAGGATGTGCCTTACACAAACCAGGCAAGTGCTCTCCCTCTGAGCTACAACCCCAACCCCTGGATATACTTTGTTTTGGGAGGGGGGTACCAGGGATTGAACACAGAGATGCTTAACCACTGAGCCACATCCCAAGACCTTTTATTTTTAATTTTTGTTTTGTTTTAATTTTTTGGTTGTCGATGGACCTTTATTTAACTAATTTATTAATATGTGGTGCTGAGAATAGAACCCAGTGCCTCATACATGCTAGGCAAGCACTCTACCACTGAGCCACAACCCCAGCCCTTTTTTTTTTTTTTTTAAATATTTTCTAGTTGTTGATGGACACAATGTCTTTATTTTATTGCTTTGTATGTGGTGCTGAGGATCGAACCCAGGGCCTCACGCATGCGATGCAAGCGCTCTACCGCTGAGCTACAATCCCAGCCCCCCCAGCCCTTATTTTTAATTTTTTCTTTTTTGTTGGTACCAGGGATTGAACTCAGGGGCACCCGACCACTGAGCCACATCCCCAGCCCTATTTTGTGTTTTATGTAGAGACAGGGTCTCACTGAGTTGCTTAGCACCTCGCTATTGCTGAGGCTGGCTTTGAACTCGCGATTCTCCTGTCTCAGCCTCCCTAAGTGCTGGGATTACAAGCGTGAGCCACCACGCCCGGCTCCTTATTTTTGATTTTTGAAACAGGGTCTTACAAAGTTGCTGAGGCTGGCCTGGAAGTTGTGATCCTCCTGCCTCAGCCTCCCAAATTGCTGGGATTACAGGCATGTGCCACCACATCCAGCACTGGATATACTACATTTTGTTTATTAATTCCAATGTTGATAGACACTTGGGTGGTATTCCCAGCACTCTAGGAGGCTGAGACTGGAGAATCGCGAGTTCAAAGCCAGCCTCAGCAAGGGCAAGGTGCTAAGCAACTCAGTGAGACCCTGTCTCTACATAAAACACAAAATAGGTCTGTGGCTGTGGCTCCGTGGTCGAGTGCCCCTGAGTTCAATCCCCGGTACCAAAAGAAAAGAAAAGAAACGAAGTTCCGACCCAGGCTATAACATGAATGCACTTCAAAGACTTGGTGATAAACTAAAGACATCAGACACAAGACTGCACATGCCATACATATAAATGTACGGTTCCATTTATATGAAATATCCAGAGCAGGTGCGTGCACAAGGAGGTCAGCGGTTGACAGGGGCCAGGATGGGGAAGAAGGGAGTGACTGCTAATGACACTGGGTTTCCTTTTGGGAAGATGTAAAATGTCTTAGAACGAGATTGAGATGAGGGCGGAGCACACTGTGAATGTGGATGCCTTGACCGCTTCACTGCAAAATGGTCAATTTTATGTTCTGTGTCTTTTGCCACAACTAAAAATACAGAAAGGAGCTGGGCAGGGCGGCACATGCCTGTCATCCCCGCTACTCAGAGGCGGGGCCAGAAGACTCCAGGCTGGAGGCCAGCCTGGGTAACTCAGCAAGATCTTGCCTCAAATTTAAAATAAAATAAAATAAAATAAAAAGGGTTGGACCCAGAAGCTCAGGAGGCTGAGGCAGGAGGATAATAAGTTCAAAGCCAGCCTCAGCAACTTAGCAAGGCCCTAAGCAACTCAGCAAAACCCTGTCTCAAAAAATAAAAAGGGCTCAGGATGTGGCTCAATCGTTAAGTGCTCACAGTTTCAATGCCAGTATAAAAAAAAAGGGGGGGAAAGGGGAGGTGTTGGTAGAGCACTCCTGGGTTCAGTCCCTAGTGCCCCCTGGAAATGGTACAGAAAGGAAAGCGGTGAGCATGGGCTCACTCAAAACAGTGACCACAGACAAGCTTATCATCTGGAAAACCAGAGAGAGAAGCAGGAAGACACGAACAGTTAACCACCACATAATCATCACCGAGGTTCAGTGATTACCAACATGTTGCTTTATTCGCCTTGCTCTTTTTTGGTCCTGGGGTTGAATCCAGGGACACTCTCACTGAGCTACATTCCCAGCCCTTTTATTTTGTATTTTTTTTTAAATATTTTTTTAGTTGTTGATAGATTTTTATTTTATTCATTTATTATTTATATATGGTGCTGAGGCTCGAACCAAGTGCCTCACGCATGCTAGGCAAGCGCTGTACCACTGAGCTACAGCCCCAGCCCTTATTTTGTATTTTTTTTTTTTTTGGTACCGGGGATTGAACTCAGGGGTACTCGACCACTGAGCCACATCCCTGGCCCTATTTTGTGTTTTATGTAGAGACAGGGTCTCACTGAGTTGCTTAGCGCCTTGCCGTGGCTGAGGCTGGCTTTGAACTCGCAATTCTCCTGTCTCAGCCTCCCTAAGTGCTGGGATTACAGGCTTGAGCCACCATGCCCGGCTTATTTTGTATTTTTTAATAACTAGTTTATTTGTTTATTTTTGTAGTTGTAGACGAACAGCATGCCTTTAATTTATTTTTATGCAGTGCTAAGGATTGAACCCAGTGCCTCACACATGCTAGGCAAATGCTTTGCCATTGAGTTACAGCCTCAACCCCATTATTATTACTACTATTACTATTTTGGTACTGGAGATTGAATTCAGGGGCACTCGACCACTGGGCCACATTTTGTGTTTTATTTAGAGACACCGTTGCTGAGGGTGGCTTTGAACTCGCAATTCTTCTGTCTCAACCTCCCAAAGTGCTGGGATTATAGGCATGCTCCACAGTGCCTGGCCATTATTTTGTATTTTGAAACAGGGTCGCTAAGTGGTTGAGGCTGGCCTCCACCTTGGCGATCCTCCTGCATCACACTCCTGGGTCTCTAGGATTACAGACATGTGCCAGTATGCCCAGCTTGCCTTGTTTTTTTGATGCATTTTTTGAGTCACAGTAATCATGACATTTCACTCAAGAATATCAGTATTTCTAAAAGATGGGGAAGCTTTCATTCACAATCACAATGCCATGATCACATCTAATACAATTAGTGATAATTCTTGACTTGGGTCACATTTCCAGCCCAGTTTCAGAACTGGCTCAATTGAACCAGGGAACAAGTGATACCTTTCCCTGTGCTGCATTTGGCCATCTGGGCTGCTGCGACTTTTAATCTAGAACAATCTGTGTTCTGTGCCCACTTCTTACCCCCCGCATTGAATCACTGAAGAAAGGCAGGTGAGCTGTTTGGAAGGATGCAGTCCAGGTGTGACTGCACAGGTGTGACCACACAGATCTGTGTGTGACAAATATGTCTCTGTGAAGATGTGCTTACTGCTTATCCTCAGCAATGGGCACAACTGAGACCCAAGGCACTGTGGACAGAGGAGAAGCCTGAGTCTCAGAGAGCCTCAGCCTGATCCCAAGGCCACACGCTGTCTAGGCCAGCCCCACTGCGAGAGCCATGCAGCAGGCCGCTGTCACTCTGCCTGTTCCTGCCTGTCAGTGTGCACAGGGGCAGCGGGGCTGTGATTCCTTACGGGCCCCTCGTGGCCCACCTTTGCTCGTGGTGGTCAGCCTCTGAGGTCTTCCCAGCTGCACCACTGGGAATTCACACCACCGAGTGGTCTCCTGTCACTGAACCGGGACAACTTAGGTAACCAACAGGGTATTACAGAAACCACGCAGGGTGCTTCTGTGGCAAAGTCACACAAGACTCTGCAGATTCATGCTTGTTTTCTTGGGTCACTTGTTCTGGGGGATGTCAGGAGCCATTTTATGAGCCCACTCAAGTGGCTCTGAGGAGGAGGTCTTGTTTTCTATTTTTTATTTGTTTTTGGTACCAGGGATTGAACTCAGGGGCACTCGAACACTGAGCCACATCCCCAGCCCTATTTTGTGTTTTATGTAGAGACAGGGTCTCACTGAGTTGCTCAGCGCCTCGCCGTTGCTGAGGCTGGCTTTGAACTCGCGATTCTCCTGTCTCAGCCTCCCAAAGTGCTGGGATTACAAGCGTGAGCCACCATGCTCGGCTCCTTTGTATTTTTTGAGAAAAGGTCTCAGTAAGTTACCCAGGTTGGCCTCAAACTCGTGATCCTCCTGCCTTAGCCTCCCGAGTAGCTGGGATTACCGGCCTGTACCACTGTGCCTGGCAAATGGAGAGTCTTGCCAACAGCCATGTGAGGGCGCCATCTTTGAAATAGTGGCTCTAGCACCAGTCAAGCTTCGGACACAGCCCTGGGGGACACCTTACCTATGACACTGTGGGAGGTCCTGGGCCACCCAGCTAAGCTGCTCCCAAATTCCTGCTGCTCATAACTGAGAGCACTTGCTGTTGAAGCTGTGAAGTCCTGTGTAAGTAACCCGTTCATCATGCAGCAGGCGACAGCCAGGCCGGTGCTCACCTTGGTGCTCAGGTCCTTCCTGAGCTGCTCCACAATCTGCTTCCAGTGGTCATGATTGGTGGTGAGCTTGAAGAGCAGGCTCTGGAACGTCTCGTGCAGCTCGTTCACGACCGTCTCCAGGTCCGCCCGGGACGCCTTGCTTGCCATGGCACTCCTTTCAGCTTTCTGGGGACAGAAGGGGCACAGGAGCAGGGCTACTGGGGGGCTGGGAGACCTCAGCCCCCTGGTTGATTTTTTCTAGCTTGGGAGCTTAGCTGGGATCCCACTTGGGGTCTACGAGGCCAGCCCAGGTTTTCCTGCAACAGGGAGGGTGATGCCTGATTTTTAAGTTCACGTAACAGTGTCACTCATCACTGAAAACAGGAGTGGTGGGGTCGACTTGTGAGAAGCCTCTCAGCCTGCCACTGGGAACGAAGGCAGAGGGTTCTGGAAGGCTCTGCCTGGGTGACTCCTTTTCCTGGGTGGGGAGCTGGGACTTAGGAGGGGAGTGGGAGGTGGAGGTCCCTCTGGCCACTCACTTCTCGAAGTTCCTGTTCCACCATGTTTTTATCCGCCTTGGTCAGATCCAGGGTTTTGATTTGAGCCTGGAGATTCTAAGCACAGAGGCAAAGGCCTGTCAGCCACTCTCACAGCCTTGAGGACAGCGTCTACCTCGCACCTCCACCCCGGCTACATGCTAAAAGGGGACAACAGGGCCAGCAGACAGCAGACAGGTGGGACTCAGAACAGCAGCCCCTGGGAGGTGGTGCCGTGGCACCTGTGTTGTGCATGGAAGCCACCTAAGGGAGCACAACCCAGTGAGATGGCTGGTCCCCCCGTCTGGTCTGCAGTGGTGTCTCAGTGGGATCCCCATCCATCCGTGGCACACTGTGCCCAAGTGCTAGAGGAACCCCTCCTTCTCGCCCCCATGATTCCATGAAGCAGCAACTCCCCCATGGGAGGAACCAAGCTAACCTGCTTGGGAATAGCCTCCCCTGTCCCCAGAGTCTGGGGTCACTTTTCCTTCAACACTGTGAAAGCTTCTACTTTACCCTTCACATCTTGTCTGGCTCTCGCCCTTAGGAACAGAACTCCCAACATTTAGGTGGAACTCAGTTTCTCAGAATCAAGACCACCTTTCTAATAGCCTCCCTTATGGACTGGTCTGACCACTAGGGTGTAAATGGAAGTGGGTGGGTGTCTTTAACTCGCTTAATTCTCTGTCTTCTGTGTGCTGGCTTGAATGTTAATGACTGGAGTGTCAGCAGCCATCTTAGACCATAAGGTGACTTTTATGAATGGAAGTCACAGAGGAGAAGAAAAAAAAATGGAACTTAGGTCTCCAACACTGTGGAGCACTTACCCTCCCTGGATCGACCATCTGGAGTTCTTTTTTTTTTTTTTTTTTGGTACTGGGGATTGAACTCAGGGGCACTCCACCACTGAGCCACATCCCCAGCCCTATTCTGTGTTTTTGTTTTTTTTTTTAAATATTTTTTAGTTGTAGGTGGACACAATATCTGTATTGATTTATTTTTATGTGGTGCTGAGGATCAAACCCAGTGCCTCACGCATGCGAGGCAAGCGCTCTACCACTGAGCCACAATCCCAGCCCTCTTATTCTGTGTTTTATTTAGAGACAGGGTCTCACTGAGTTGCTTAGCGCCTCGCTATTGCTGAGGCTGGCTTTGAACTTGAGATTCTCCTGTCTCAGCCTCCCTAAGTGCTAGGATTACAGGCGTGCGCCACCGCGCCTGGCTCATCTGGAATTCCTAAACACAAAAGAGAAATATGCTTAGACTTCATTTGTTGAAGTTGAACCTAATTCTAATTAACGCACAGCTCCATCACATCCACCTTGCCCCTGAGGAGGGCTTCTGAGGCCTAAGGCAGGAGGAGGAGGTATGGGCCAGAGCTCCTGCTTTGACCTCAAGCTCAGCTGCTTCCTCTGAACCAGTGCTGGTGTTTTGGACTTATCAGTCCCAGAGCCAGGGCTTGGTTCCTTGGCTCTGGATGTACACTCTCAACTACTGAAGTTAAAATCTAGACATAAAGAGGCGATTAGGTGGGACTCTCACTGCCAGGGACACCTGTGTCCTGGGTTGAACAGTAGCTCCCCCAAAATTCATGACCACCCAGAACCTGCGGACACAGCCTTATTTGGAAACAGGGTCTCTGCAGCTGTAGTTAGTGCGAGTTCATGGTAGAGTAGGGTGAGCCCCAAGTCCAGTAGCGAATGCTCTAGGAGAAGACCACGGGGAGAGCAATGTGCCCAGAGAGACAGACTCGAGTGACGCCCTGACAAGCCAAGGAACTTGCAGCCACCAGAGCCAGAGGGGCCAGGAGGGTCCCAGAGCCTTGGAAGGATGAGGCCTTTACCGAGGCCTTGATTTCAGATTTCTAGCTCCGCCACTGAGAGGGAATACATGCTTACTGTTCTTGGATACCTAGTTCGTGGTGATTTGTTACAGCAGCTACAGGAAACTGATAAGCCCAGTCAGTGACAGAAGTAGGACCCAAGCCAGGGCGTCCATCCCCAAGCCGCTCTGTGAACCACAGGAGCTGGCCGCCGCCTGCTGGCGAGCCGACGTGCTGTCCCTGCCTGCGGCTCTGTTCCTCTCTCCTGCTCCTCCTTTTTCCAGTACTGGATACTGAACTCAGGGGACTCCAACACGGAGCCCCATCTTCAGTCCTTTTTATTTTTTTATTTTGAGACAGGGTCTGACCTTGAATCTATGACCTCCTGCCTCAGCCTCCCGGGCCACTGGAACTACAGAACGACCCCTTCTCCAAGCGCCTCACCCAAACCAAACAGGAATTCAGGAGTCCGCGCAGCAGGCCTGGACGGAAGCCCCCTGCTCCCTTGGAGCCGGAGCCTTCCAAGTCATCGCCGGACGCTTCCACCGTGGTCCCTCCGTGGCTTCGCTGTGCTGCCTCCCGGGAGTGGGGAGGCCTCTCACCCGAGGCCTGATCCCCGCAATCCTGGCGGAGCTCCGCGTGTGGACACCTATGCACCCGCGGGCGGCCGCGCACCTGTGTCCGCACCAGGCCCCACCGGAAGACCGGCCCGCGCTGGTGCCCACCCTCCCCGTCTGACCTGAGCTGGGAGGGTCAGCGCGGCCAGTTCTGGGCTCCACGGAAATGGAAACGGAACCACACGCTAAGCGCTCTCACCTACGCGGGTCCCCTCGCTCAGCCGCACGTCGCTGAGATTGATCCACAAGGTCGGTCCATTGCTTGTTTCTTCACGTTCTAGTATATTCCACCGTGTGCAGGGGTCTTATTGTCTCCACCTACTTCCTGCCGATGCACAGGTGTGTAGTTTCCAGTGTCTTGATTGTTACGAATGCCACTGCAGTGGGCTGCGCGAAAGTCCCTGGAGCAACTGAGACTTTCATTTATCTTGGATAATCACCCAGGGAAGGAATTGCTGCGGCGAAGGGCAAGCGTGTGGTTCACTTCACTTTATAAACACGGGGCGCAGTGGCGGCGCACGCCGGTAACCCCAGCAACTCGGGAGGCTGAGGCAGGAGGATCGCAGGCTGAGACCAGCCTGGGCAACTCAGAGAGACCCTGTCTCAAAACAAGAAGGGCTGGGGATGCAGCTCAGCAGTAAAGTGACCCTGGCTTCAGTCCCCAGTATTATAAAAAAGAAAAAAAAAGGAAAGGAAAATGCAGTTCACAGACTGAGGGAAAATATTTCTAATATGGGGCTGGGATTGTAGCTCAGCGGTAGAGCGCTTGCCTCGCATGCGTGAGGCCCTGGGTTCGATCCTCGGCCCCACATACAAAGCAATAAAATAAAGACATTGTGTCCATCTATAACTAAAAAATATTTTAAAAATATTTCTAATATATTTGACAAAGGACTGGTTTTATTTATTTACTTACTTACTTATTTAGTGGTAGTGGGGATCAAACCAACGGAGGTGCTCTACCCCTGAGCTACATCCCCAGCCCCCCCCTTTTTTTTTAAATTTTGAGGTAGGGCCTATGCTGCCCAGGCTGGCCTCAAACTTGCAATCCTCCTGCTTTGGCCTCCTGGTAGCTGGGATTACAGGGGGGTGCCACCATGCCCAGCTAAAAGACTGGGTTTAAAACCATAATGAAGCTGGGCACAGTGGCACACATCCATAATCTCAGTGACTTAGGAGGCTGAGGCAGGAGGATCAGAAGTTCAAGGCCAGCCTCAGCCACGCAGTGAGACCTCATCCCCAAATAATAAATAATAATGAAATACTATTCTGCACCCACAAGAATGTATGAAATAAAAAGGACCAATGGGGCTAGGGTTGTAGCCCAGTTGCAGAGCGCTTGCCTTGCATGTGTGGGGCACTGGGTTCGATCCTCAGCACCTCATAAAAAGAAATAAAAGTATTGTGTCTATCTACAACTAAAAAAATATATATATATATAAAGACCAACAACATCAAAAAATATATATATATATATATAAAAAGACCAACAACATCAATGTGGAGCGATTGTAGCCAGGAGTGAAACGCAGCATGCTGCCTTGCGCATGGTGGACACTTGTTTCTTTTCCTTTTGTTGTTTGAGGCACTGAGATGGGAACTGTGGGTGCTCTATCACTGAGCTACACCCCCCCCAGCCCTTTTTATTTTGAGATAGGGTCTCACTAAGTTGCTGAGACTGACCTTGAACTCCCCATCCTCCTGCCTCAGCCTCCCAAGTCACTGAGATCCCGGTGGTTTACAAGGATCTTTCATCTGCAAAAACAGCCTCTCCAGACACTGCAGTGGAGTGCAGTCACACACAGGAACACTCTTTGTAATCCTGCTGGTGTGAAGTCCAAAAACAGGCAAAACTAACCCGGGGTGACAGAAGACAGAACAGGGCTCTCTGGACAGTGGGTGTTCCCCTGGGAAAGGGAACTTTCTAAGGCCAAGGAGATGTCTTCAGTTTAACTGGACTGTGATCACACGGGTGTATATGAATAGGCAAGAATTACGTCAGCTTTTTTTTTTTGGCACTGGGGATGGAACTCAGGAGCACTTGACCACTGAGCCACCTCCCCAGCCCTATTTTGTGTTTTATGTAGAGACAGGGTCTCACTGAGTTGCTTAGCGCCTCGCCATTGCTGAGGCTGGCTTTGAACTCGCGATCCTCCTGCCTCACCCTCCCAAGCTGCTAGGATTACAGGTGTGTGCCGCCGTGCCTGGCTTACCTCAGCTCTAATACTTGAGATTTAGGCATGTAAATCCCATTGCAGTTGAAAATCAATTCTGCCACTGCCCCAGGCACAAACAGAAGGGCCACGCTAGTGTCTGTGGTGTCTGTGGTGTTGACAGCTATGGCCCCAGCCCCTAGAGCATGCCTGGTACAGAGAGAACACTCAATAACATTTGCTGAGCAACTTGACAAATGACTAGGAGTGTCAGGTAGTAGTTAGGAATTAAGAGAACAGCACGGAGCACATCTGCTGTGAACAGCCCTGCCTCAGTGGAGCCTCGAGGTCTGTTTCAGGACCCCTGCCTGATCTTAGCCGGATAATCGGTTCCTCTTACAACAGGAAGAAGCTGATAAGTTCAGGAGAGGATGAAGGTGTTTTTGCCTGATACAGCCTCATTGCCAAGATACCCTAAGCAAGACACTACCAAACACCAACCGGAGATTCCTGGACCTAGGAGAGCAGCATGATAGAGACCAGAGCCCACCAACCATGACTTCTATAAAGCCAGTTTCAATTAGGACCTGCCAGCCAGGCCAAGATGACCAAGAGCTGCCCTCAGGTTGCTAGATAGGGCAGCTTGTCAATCCAGAGCCAAGGGGACACTTGTGGGGGAACTTCCAACAATCTCCCTCCTTCCCCAGTTGTTTCTGTGAGCTTTTCCGCTGCTGTGACCAGACCAAAAGGCCTGAGAGGAACAACAGAGGAGGGAAGTTTACTTGGAGCCCAGAGTTTCTGAGGTCTCGGTCCACAGATGGCCACCTCTACTCCCTGGGTCTCCAGGGAAGGCAGGACGTGATGGGGGCAGAGTGTGGTGGAGGACAGTGGCCCAGGACATCACGTCAGCAAACAGAAAGAGACAGCTCCCCTCACAGACAAAACGGAACCCCGAGGGTGCGCCCCAGCAGCCACCCCGCTAACTCATCAGGAGGTTCACCCAGTGGCCAGTCCAGGCCCTGGGCACCCAGTCATCTCCCTCCACCCTCTTGCACTGTCTCACAGGTGAGCTCTGGGGGCACGCCTCCCACCCAGACCACGCCTCCCATCCAGACCACACCCAGTGAAAGCTGGGACACGGAGTGAGCTGTCACTGTCCTGAGAGGACCCAGCCCTTGAGGTGCTGCCCCTTTTCTAATAAACACCGCTGTACTTCTACTAAGCCTGGCATCTTCCCTGGAACCATCTCAGGTGAAGACTCGAGGACCCAGCACACAAAGCAGTGTCCAGTAAGATCTCATCTCAGGTAGGAGCACGTGTCTGCAGGGTTTCTCAAGACACCTGTCATGTTCCTCCCGTTTCTGCAGGTGTGGGGAAAGCAAGGCAGGGGCACTTCTCCTCGTACAGCTTTGCAGCATGAGCGCAGCCTCCCCGGGTCCCTGCTGATGCAATGTGGAGTGCTGGAGGGATTACATGCTGGACCAAAGTCCTGTTTCAAGTTCTTCCCAGGTGACTTTTATGGACGATCATGTCTCTTTTTTTTTTGGTATCGGGGATTGAACTCAGGGGCACTTGACCACTGAGCCACATCTCCAGCCCTATTTTGTGTTTTATGCAGAGACAGGGTCTCCCTGAGTTGCTTAGAGCCTCACTCTTGCTGAGGCTGGCTTTGAGCTCGCGATTCTCTTGTCTCACCCTCCCAAAGTGCTCGGATTACGTGCGCCACCGCACCCGGCTGACGATCATGTCTTGATGGCTTGAGAGCAGAGGGAGATCAGGACAAGGCCCAGCGTGCTCCACAGTGTGCTGTTTGGCTGGGCCTCATCTGGCTGCTGCTTCCTGAGTGATAGCTGCTTGGAGGCAGCCACTGCAACCCCTCCTTCCCCCGTCGGGGCCTGGCCTGGTGCTGAAGTCAACAAGCTCCAGTCTCCACAGAAGAGGGGCTCCAAGATGTCCCCACGACAGGGTGACCCAGGCCTCTCTGAAGATCAGGGACTAAGAGAGCCCAGAGTTGGGAGAGGACAGGCTCCTGATCAGTGTTGCTCACAAGGCTCCTGATCAGTGTTGCTCACAAAGGTCTGAGCGCACAGCCCTGCAAATCCTCCATCCCCACACAGCCCCTTCAAAAGAGCAAGCTCTCCCTTCCAGCCCCCAGCCTTAGGCAACCCATCAGTTCCTCTGCAATGACTTCTCTTCCCTGCGGAATTCCCTGAGTGCTCTAGCAGGTAACAGTGACAACCTTGGGGCGAGCGCAGTGCCAGGGGTTCTCCCCTTTTGTCTTTACATCCTACAAGTTCCACCAACAGCCCTCTGACCTGCACTCAGAAGTCCCCATGGGGCCAGTCACAGTGGCACACATGGAAGGCTGAGGCAAGAGGATCTCAAGTTGAGGCCAGCGTGGCAACTTGGCGACCCTGCTGTTCCAGAAAGGCCCTGAGTTGCTTAGAGCTCAGGAAAGGGCTTTGTTCCCCCAAAAGGGGCTGATTTAGGGCACATGTCATGAGCATAACTGTTGGGGCAAGAAATCCTCATCCTGCTGACTCATTCAGCAAATGTCACAGAGCCCTTGCTCTGTCCTAGGGTTGGTGACACAGAGGCCACAGATGAGCACTGTTCAGGCCCTTCTGTGTGTCGGGGGGAGGATTTGGTTTTGATTAAAGTGTAAGCTATACACAGTGAATGCCTGCTGGCTCCCGGCCTCCAGCGCACTCCCTTCTATGAACCGAGAGAAGGCAGTCAAGGCCTGAGGAGGAGGTCTCCCCACTGCCCTTCCCGGCCCCCAGGCCTCCAGACCTTGAACTCATCCATGCGAGTCTGGAGCTTTTCCAGCGAGCGGTCCAGCACAACGTAGTGATTCTTCATGGACTCTATTTGGGTGCCCCAAATTCTCTCAAGTTCCTCTTCCTAAACAGGGAAACACAGATGTCTGAGGCCTCTGCTTTTGAGGTTGCCATGGCTGCAAGAGGCCTGAGGCCAAGAAGGTGCCTGACCTATGTGCTCCAGCCAGCCACGTGAGCAGCCACTGGGGACTCTTGGAAGGAATCCCACAGCTCCCCACCCCGCACGCACCCTGGCCAAATCCTCTGCACTGCGGCACTGTCTGGTCGACTCCGCTCACTCCCCAGGGCCCCAGGCAGCCACCAGGCAGAGGCTGCACCCAGAAGGGGTGTGTGTGTGTGGGGGGGGATCCTGCTTGCCTCCAGCCTCATCGTCTCAAAAGCTCCTCTTTGAGAGGGACACTGACCTTTAGCCTGGATTTCTGGAGGTTATTTATCTTTTCCTGCAGTACGTCCACGGCCACCTCAAGCTTGGACAAGCCTCCCGTGTTCACTGAAAGCAAAGCAGGGAGTGGCTGCGGGGTGGGAGGAAGCTTCACACCTGCTCCTCCCAGGCCGCCAAGGCAGAGCTGTCCACAGACCTGTGCTCTCGAGGGCCACGTTAGGTCTTCCAGCAGTCACACTGTTATGCGTGTGTGCACACACAAGTGTGTGGTGCTGGGGACTGAGCCCAGGGGCACTCTGCCACTGAGCTACATCTCCACCACCTATTTTTTATTTTGAAACAGGGTTTTGCAAAGTTGCTGAGGCTTCCTGGAACTCACGATCCCTCCTGTCTCAGCCTCCTCCTGAGTCACTGGGGCTATAGGTGTGCACCACTGTACCTGGCTAGCAGCCATGTTTTTAAAAACTCTAAAAAGAACAGGTGGGATTACTTTGGTGGGGGAGGGTACTGGGGATTGAACTCAGGGGTACTTGACCACTGAGCCACATCTCCAGCCCTATTTTGTGTTTTATGTAGAGACAGGGTCTCACTGAGTTGCTTAGCACCTCGCCGTTGCTGAGGCTGGCTTTGAACTCGCGATCCTCCTGTCTCAGCCTTCCTAAGTGCTGGGATAACAGGCATGTGCCACTGCGCCCGGCTAAGTGGGATTACTTTTTTTTTTTTTTTTTTTAGTTGTAGGCGGACAGAATATCTTTATTTTATTTTTATGTGGTGCTGAGGATCAAACCCAGTGCCTCCCGCGTGCTAGGCGAGCACGCTGCCACTGCGCCATAACCCCAGCTCGTGGGATTACTTTTAGTAAAGTGTTTTATTTAACCTAATATATCCCAATAATCTCTTTTTTTTTTAATTGTAGATGGACACAATGTCTTTATTTTATTGCTTTGTATGTGGTGCTGAGGATCGAACCCAGGGCCTCACGCATGCGAGGCAAGCGCTCTACCACTGAGCTACAATCCCAGCCCCCAATAATCTCTTTTAAATATGTAATTTGGGGGGGTACTGGGAATTGAACAAAGGCCTTGGACTCACTAAGTATACACTACCACTGGGCGATACCCTTCCACCCCACTCTCCTAAATTAATCTTTCCATTTTTGTTTTTGTACCAAGCCTTCAAAACCGTGAAGCACTTTATCTTTTTGCGTCGCTTGGGATGGAACCCAATGCCTTCTGCGTGCTAGGCAAGTGTTCTACCACTGAGCCATGGTCCCAGGCCTATATGTCATATTTATGAGAGTCTATAAAATGTGTTATCCCAAGATTAAAAGGAGGGACTTAGCGAAAGAATGGGAGATGGTGAAATTTTTTAAAAAGTAGCCCATATGCAGTATGGACAAGCAGCTGGAAAGGCCAAAATCCATGTAAATAATGAGTGGGAAATGGAGAGTGTGGGCAGTTACTGCTTATATATCACCGTCCTAATCTCAGCCATACTAGTGTTCACAGATATCAATATGGTTCTTTTTAGCTACATGAAGTTCCACTTTCCCCCTAAGGTCTGTGGAATAGCAGTTCCCATCAGAGGGGCCAAACAGGGACGTGACTTTGGTGAATTCGGTTACTGCACTTCTCACTGTACAGAGCAGGGGATATAATGGGTTCCCAGCAGCAGCAGTAGCACCATGCCCTGAGAACACAGCAGAAGTGCACACTCTCAGCTCAGGGTCAGAGTGCTTGCCTAGCAGGAGTGAGGCCTTGGGTCCCACTGCTAGTACCACCCCTACACCCCCTCCCCCCAAAAAAAGGATAAAAGCAGAGAAAGGAGGACTTTTAGGCCCGGCTCCCTGCTGCCCTCCTACCTAAGTAAGTCAGGCGCTGCTGCAGGTTGGAGGACAGCTGGGCGAACTCCTCCCTCAGGGAGTCATGTCGAACAGGAACCTGGGCTATGTGGCTCAGGGAGTACTTGACGGCTGTCTTCTTGTCTTCGGGGCTCGTGGCCTGCTTGGCAGCCAGCATGCCCTGTGACAGGGTCGTAGTGGGAGTAATGCTGATAGGGGGGAACAGGGGAGCCAAGACCTCTTTATCTATCTCCAAGTCTTCCAGCTCCTCCTTCTCCTCATCAAAGGTCACAGGTTCAGTGGCCCCACGGTCAGGCCCTGCACCCAGAACATCTGAATAGACCCCAAGGGGCCCAGAGGCAGCCATGGTGGTTGCTGCAGCAGCCAATTTGGTGGCAGGAGTACTTGTGATTGCCTTCGCGACAGTCTTGGCTGTCTGGGCAGCTGAGTTGGCAGCCATGGCATAGGTGGCCGCGGCCGTAGCAGCCATAGCAACCGTGGCTTGCATTTGCTGAAGGGCATTCTGGAGACCCCTCGGGTGTGCTTCTGGGGCCCTGCCCCCAGCAGCCTGCTCCCTGGGGGCTTCACCCAGGGGAAGCCCCTCCAGAGGGCCTGTCATGTAGTAGGGGTGACGTTCATCCCCCTTTTCTTCCACAGCTGGCAGCTGTGGGTCCTCATGAGGCTGGTATGGCTGCAGTGGATGAGGCCACAGTGATCCCAACTCTGTGGCTGGGGGTGGGGCCCCGAGGAGCTGCTGGGGGGCTGGTGGACCGGGGCTAGGCTGGAAAAAGTCCAAGAAAGGCCAAGTGCCGGCTCCAGGCCAGCCTCTGGGTCCAGGCCAACCTCCTAGTGGTGAGGGCCAAGCTCCTGGGGCAAGTCCAGGTCGGGGTCCAAATACAGGCAAAGGTGCTGTCACGAACCCAGGTGTTACACCAGGCCCCACTGCAGGCATGATTTCAGGCCCCAGCCCGGGCCTAGGCCCAAGAGCAGGCCAATGCCCAGAAGCAGGCCCATGCCAAGGAGCAGGCCCCGGAGCAGGCCCTGGTCCAGGCCTGGGAGCAGGCCAAGATCCAGAGGGAGGCCCAATCCCAGGCCAAGGTCCAGTCCCAGGCCAAGGCCCAGGAGCAGGACTAGGCCCAGGTCCAGGAGCAGGAGCAACAGCAGGAGCAGGAGCAGAAACCAGCCCAGGCCCAGGCCCAGGCGTAGGAACCAACCCAGGCCTAGGAGCAGGAGCAGGCCCAGGCCTAGGAGCAGGAGCAAGCCCAGGCCTAGGAGCAGGCTCAGGTCTAGGAGCAGGTCCAGGCCCAGGCCCAGGTGTCAGGGCCTCAGGTTGGCCTGGCCCCTGGACACTGCTGAGTAGATCTCCCTGGGCAGGCTCTTCAGCTGAGAGAAGTGTGGGGACCTTATCCTGCCAGGCGGCCTGCAGGAGGCTGGGGCCTTGGATGGGCCCTGAGACATGGGCAGGAGACAAGGGCTCCACCTGAGCTGGGGCAGCCTCTGGAAGCTGGTCTGTGGTCTGCCACTGGTTGGACATCTCCAGCTCTAGTGAAGTGGCTTCCTGTGACAGAGGGGGCTGAAGAGGCAGGCCACTTCCCACTCCCCTCCCCCGCTGCTCCTCCTGCTCCCCCACTCACCGGGGTGAACATGGCCTCATGGAGGCCACTCCAGAGCACCACTTCCTCATTTTTGGGGAGAGTGTGAATCTTGTCCTGGAGAGAAACCTGTGGAGTGGGATGGGTCGTCCAGGCGTGAGCTGGGGGTGCAGTGCCCTCAGGCAACTCACTGTCCACACAGGCCTAGACGGGCCCTCCAGTGGATCACCAGCCACAGTGCCTCCTCACTTACAGAGAAATCTTCCCATCCTGCCCTGCCCCCAGCCCCCAGGGAGGGAGGACAGGACTGTGGCCCTCACCATTTCATTCTGCAGTGTACTCATCTTCCGGTTCTGCATTTTCAAGTCCTCAGAGAAGAGGTCCATTTTTTCTGGGCATATCTGTCAAATGAGCTGAGTATGGGGCTGGGGGACAGGTTCTGATCCTAGTCCCATTGCTTCCCACAATGCTGGATGACTAAGAGCTTGAGAAGGATGCGGTTTCCCAGGGAAGGACAAGGGATACCAAAGGGTCTACAAAGAAAGAAGTTCAGGCAACTATGGGCTAAAAAGCACTCAACAGATCTCTGTACCGTAGGGTGTATCAGAACCTTGAACGGGCAAAAGCACATTAAAAATCTCCAAGAGGCCGGGCACAGTGGTGCAAACCGATAATCCCAGCAGCTTAGGAGGCTGAGGCTGGAGGATCATGAATTCAGAGCCAGCCTCAGCAGCTTAGCAAGGCCCTAAGCAACTCAGCAAGACCCTGTCTTAAAATAGGAAATTAAAAAATGGGCTGGGGATGTGGCTCAGTGGCTAAGCATCCTTGGGTTCAATCCTCAGTACAAAAAAAAAAAAGAATCTCCAAGAAATGGGCCAAGAGGACAGTGTTTCTCAAGCAGATTGGCCAAGGGCCTCTGCAGTGTTTCATAGCACTGCTTCCGGACAGAGCCCTTCTACTCAGATCATCTACGCAGCCTAGGATTGGAGTTCAGATGCACACAGTGACCTGTCAATCAGAGGCAATGCATTAGATCATGTTATTTGGAGCGGTGGCCTAACCTTGGTCACAGTGCTGGAGGTGTAGAGACCTGGCTTCTGACTCCAGTGTGGACTAGGGGAGGCTGCCTCGGGCTTCAGGGATTCCATGTCCTTCCAGGTCATGGGAGGGACTAGAACAGACTCAGACTGATGGCGCAGAGCTACAGAAGGAGCCAGTATGTGTGCCTGTACCAGGTTTATCCTGCTTTTTAGTGGGGACAGAGCTTTCAGCAGCAGGCAAAGTTGTTCTCTTTCTGCTACATTGAGGGAACACAAGCTTGGAGTTTCTGAGAGTTGGGGCATACCTGCCTGAAAATGAAGCCAACCCAGAGGAAGGCATCACTGAGAGACATGTTGATGTTGAGTGCCTGGATCTGGCTATAGCTGAAGGTGTCCCTGGACTTTTTAGTAAACAAGAATAAATTCTATTATTTTCCCCAAGTCAAGATGACTGGGTGTCTGCCCCTTACAACTGATGTCTTAACAGGGGAGTAAGGAGCATCCAGGGGTCACAGGCAGCTCAGCAGGACAGGCCGAGGGCTGGGCCAGGCTGGTTGCTCTTTCTTCCCTCTTGGCTGCATTCTTTTACCAACATCAGGCTTTCTGGGTTTTTTGTGTCGCCCAGACCACCCAATGTCTGACCAGCATGGTCAGGGTACAGGAGGCAGGGGAGGAATTACCTTTTCAAACAAATCCTTCATCATGTCCACGTCCTTCCTGAGGGTTTCAGTGGTGACCTTGAGTGTGTAAAGGTCAGTGAGCAAATCCTGCAGAGTCTGCATGGACTGAAGAGAGAGAGGAGGGAAAACTCTGCAGTTGGGTGTGGCTGGAGCAGAAGCCAAGGGAAGTACAGAAGCCTTCTGGTGGCAGCATGGTCCTGGGGTCATCTTGGCTCTCCCACAGCCCAGGCTAAAGGTACCCAGAGACCAGTAAACACCACTCAAGACAACAGTACTGCAAGCCCCCGCAGCCTGGGTGGGAAGAGGTGCTGGGCCCTTTCTTGTTCCACACGTCAGCAGGACAGCTACCCAAGGAGGAAGCAGGCTGGTCCCTGGGAGAGGACCCTTGGCAGATCAGAATCAAGGGCAAAATGACCAGATTCTCCTTTTTTTTTTTTTTTTTTTTTGTAGAAGTGGGGATTGAACCCAGGGGCTTTATACCACAGAGCCATATTCCCAGCCCTTTTTATGTTTAATTTTGAGACAGGGTCTCACTAAGTTACTTAGAGTTTTGCTAAATTGCTGAGGTTGGCTTTGAACTTGAAATCCTTCTGCCTCAGACTCCCAAGTTGCTGGGATTACAGGACAGCACCACCACACCAGCCTGGATTTACATTTTATTTTATTTTTTTTTTTATTTTATTTTATTTTTTTTAAATTTTTTTTGTAGATGGACACAATGTCTTTATTTTATTGCTCTGTATGTGGTGCTGAGGATCGAACCCAGGGCCTCACGCATGCAAGGCAAGCGCTCTACCGCTGAGCCACAATCCCAGCCCTGAATTTACATTTTAAAAAGACCCCTCTGGCTGCATGTGGAGAGGGCTCTGGAGGGTGGGAGGGGACAACAGGGCACCAATGAGGAGACTTCCAGGCTAAACCGACGATTGCAAGGTGGGACTCCAAGCTCGCTGCACAGTGCACTAGGACTGTCACCGTATCTTTGTAGGTTTCAGATTCCTCAAGCACAAAATGGATGTGGGAGAAAAAGTGATAGGTATGTAAAGAGCCTATGCCTAGCTAGGCATTCAGTTAACAAATGGCACAATGGCAGAAGCCAGCTCTTATTGATA
Organism: Geosciurus inauris; assembly: GCA_004024805.1. NCBI lineage: Eukaryota > Metazoa > Chordata > Mammalia > Rodentia > Sciuridae > Geosciurus > Geosciurus inauris. The sequence goes on along the minus strand of PVHX01004873.1, from coordinate 32,274 downwards.
ATTACATTAAGTATAATGTTTTGCTGGACGTGGTGGTGCACGCCTGTAATCCCAGCACTTAGGGAGGCTGAGACAGGAGGATCGCGAGTTCAAAGCCAGCCTCAGCAATGGCGAGGCGCTAAGCAACTCAGTGAGACCCTGTCTCTACATAGAACACAAAATAGGGCTGGGGGTGTGGCTCAGTGGTTGATCACTCAGTGTACCCCTGAGTTTAATCCCTGGTACAAAAAAAAAAGTATGAATGTTTTATTTTTTTAATTTTTACTTTTTAATATTTATTTTTTAGTTGTAGATGGACACAATATCTTTATTTTAATTTTATGTGGTGCTGAGGATTGAACCCAGTGCCTCCCGTGTGCTAGGCGAGCACGCTACCACTGCGCCATAACCCCAGCCCCTGCGCCATAACCCCAGCCCCTGAATGTTTTAAATGTTCAGTTAAAAGTTAGAGATTGAGGGCTGGGGTTGTTGCTCAGTGGTAGATCACTTGCCTAGCAAGTGTGAGGCACTGGGTTCAATTCTCAGCACTGCATATAAATAAATGAATAAAATAAATGTCCATCAACATCTAAAAATATCTAAAATAGAGTTAGAGATTGAAAGAAGGGATAAGAAAACATAGGCTCTGTGAATACCCTAAAAATGCATGAATTTTCTGGTAAGTGAAATATCTCAATAAAGCTGTAAAAACAGCATTTGTGTTTCAGAAACAATGGGAGGAAATTTCAACACTGTCTATGTACAGTTAGGAGTTACTGCTAATTTGGTTGGGAGTGACAGTGGCATTATGGGATGGGTTTTACAAGTCCTCATTTGCTTAAGATGTACAATGTTCCTCAGAGAGACCTACAATGTGGAGACCTCCCAAGACCTGCTGATGCTTCCTTTCTCCTTCTGGCTGCCTGGGGGTGACCAGGGGCCAAATATCCTGAGCAGGAGTTACCCCCAATCCAACACAGATAAGTGCCAGGCAAGGCCCAGAAAAAATGGCAGAATCATATGGCTTGCCCCAGGGAAGATCGCCCATGAAAGGAGAAAGGCTCTTTGCTTTCACAGGGCTCTGTTCTCTTATGGTATGCACCCAGCTGAGACTGCAGCATGGGGACAAGCCCTGGGCTCCTGTACTAGGCAAAAGGGCAGCAGAAGAACTCTGGGGGGAAGGGTCAAGTTCTTTTCTCTGACCAGAGCCTCTGCCTAGACCTCTAAGGGTACAGTTAGGACTTAACTGGAGTTGAGAAAACTGTCTTTCCCCGAGGTGAAGTGTGGCACCTGGTGCAGCATTGCAGCCTAGGCTCGTCTACACAGGTTCTCCCCTGTCTCTCCCTCCCTGTTCAAGAATGCTGGCCTTGGGCTGGGACTGTGACTCAGTGGTAGAGCGCTTGCCTCCGATGCGTAAGGCACTGGGTTCAATCCTCAGCACCACATAAAAATAAATAAAGATATTGTGTGTCCATCTACAACTAAAAAAAATTAAAAAAAAAAAAAAAAAAAAGAATGCTGGGCTTGCCAGGTATGGAGGCACACGCCTGTAATCCCAGCAGCTCCAGAGGCTGATGCAGGAGGATTGGGAGTTCAAAGCCAGCCTCAGCAACTTAGCAAGGCCCTAAACAACTCAGCGAGTCTCTAAGTTGTCTCAAAATAACATATAAAAATATAAAAAGGGCTGGGGATGTGATTGAGTGGCTAAGCGCCCCTGGGTTCAACCCCAGGTACAAAAAAAAAAAAAAAAAAAAAAA
>PVHX01004873.1:0-30438 GCA_004024805.1 Geosciurus inauris | reverse complement strand
GGAGAATCGCAAGTTCAAGGCCAGACTCAGCAACGGCGAGGCACTAAGCAATTCAGTGAGACCCTGTCTCTAAATAAAACACACACACACAAACATAGAGCTGAGGATGTGGCTCAGTGATCAAGTAACCCTGAGTTCAACTCCCAGTACCAAAAACATAAAATAAAATAAAAATAAAAAATGATAAATGCTGGAGAGGATGTGGAGGAAAGGGAACACTTTCACACTGTTGGTGGGACTGTAAATTAGTAAAACCACTATGGAAATCAATACGGAGGCTCCTCAAGAGACTAGGGATGGAACCACCATTTGATCCAGCTATCCTACTCCTCAGTTTTATCCTAAAGAATTAAAGTCATCATTCTTTAGTGATACATGCATACCTATGTTTATAGCAGCACAATTCACAATAGCCAACCTATGGAACCAAACTTGGTATCTATCAATAGATAAATGGATAAAGAAAATGTGAGCCAGGCCCAGTGGCACACACCGGTAATCCCAGAACTTTGGGAGGCTGAGACAGGAGACTTGAAAGTTCAAAGCCAGCCTCAGCAATGGCGAGGCACCAGGCAACTCAGTGAGACCCTGTCTCTACATAGAACACAAAATAGTGCTGGGGATGTGGCTCAGTGTTCGAGTGTCCCTAAGTTCAATCCCCGGTACCCAAAAAAAAAAAAAAAAGTGTTACATATACATAATGGAGTTTTATTCAGCCAAAAAAAAAAAAAAATGAAATTATGTCATTTGCAGGAAAATGGATGAAAGTAGAGAACATTATGTTAAGTGAAATAAGCCAAACTCAGAAGGTCAAAGGTAGTGGAAACTAGAGAGAAAAAAGAAAAAGAAACGTGGTGGTGGTGGTGGTGGTATGTGTGGGGGAATCTCATGAAAATCAAAGAGTACAGAAAAGGGATCAGGATAAGGAGGGAAAAAGGAAATACTGAGGAATGATATTGACGAAATTATACTGTTATATTGTGTGCATGTACAAATTTGCAATAACAAATCCCACCATTACGTACAACTATAATGCACCAATAAAAATATGGAAAGGAGGGCTGGGGATTTAGCTTAGTGGTAAAGTGCCTCTTGCTTCAATCTCCAGTATCCTGTACACAAAAAAGAATGCTGGCTCAGACTAGGGTCCAGTACAAAAGCCTTAAGGGGCCCATAAAGGGGATCCAAAGCAAATACCACCTCAGACAATTAGCTAGATGGCCACAAATAGCCACATCCAGAGCTGCGGAAAAAGAGCATGCTAACATTACCTCCCAGGAATTTTTTTTTTTTTCATTACTGGAGTTTGAACCCAGGGCCTCACACATGCTAAGTAAGTGTTCTACCACTGAGCTGCATCCCAGCCTCTTCCTAGCACTTTGGGAAGGTTAATGCCATTATGTAAGTGTTCATTACTGTTATGGTTTGGATATGAGGTTTCCCCCACAGTGCCTGCATTTCTACAGGAATAGTCAGAGGTGAAGAGATTGAATTATGAGAGCTCTGATCTCATCAGTCCATCCTAGTTTGAATGAACTGACTGGGTGGTAACTGCAGGCAGGCGGAGCATGGCTGGGGGCAGTGGTCACTGGGGCTTTGCCCTGGAAGGGCGCATCTTGCCTGTGGCTCCTTCTGCTCTTTCTACTTCCTTGCTGCCATTAAGGAGCAGCTTCCCTTTGCCATGCCCTCTCCCCATAGCATGCTGCCTCACCTAGGGCCCAAAGTAATGGACTTGACCGTCTATGAATTAAGACCTCTGAATCCGTGAACCAAAATAAACATTTCCTCCTCTGTGTTGTTCTTGGTTATCTTGGTCACAGAGAGGCAAAACTGACTAAAACAATTACCATTAGACCTTGATTTGCTAAAACTCCAACATGTTTTCAACACACTTAAGCAATGATATAAAATACTCGCCAATTGAAATGTAAACATATTTTAATCTGTGTGACACACAGCAGGTGCTCTGGTTGTTGGAAAACAGAACAGGGAGTTCTGAAATAAACGTGTCAGACCCACAACTTTGTGGAAGCAGCGTTATACAGAACAGTCTTAATAATAGCTCACAGCATCTTCATTTTCACCTGTGATGCTGGCCACCAGGGGGATTATCATTACAGATGAAAGACCAAGGCCTCAACCAGGCAGATGGGCCTCTCAGGCCGCTTCACCACCAACCAGTTAGAAACCCTGTCAGGGAGGAACCCGGGAACCTGCAGTGCTGGAAAGGCTCACTAGGGGGTGCTGGTGCACAACCACCAAGGGACAAGCTTGCTTTCCTCTGCAACCAGCTGGAGGTTAGAGGCCAGACACCAGGCTGAGATGGGCCTCCACTTTTGTTTTTGATTTTTTGGACCTTTTTTTGGACTGAACCCAGGATACTCTACAACTGAGTTATATACCCAGCCCTTGTTATTCTTTCCTTTGAGACAGGGTCTCACTAACTAGCCCAGGCTGGCTTGAACTCATGATCCTCCCACCTCAGGCTCCTGAGTCACTGGGATTATAGACAGACTCCACTGTGCCAGGTTGGGGAGCCCAGGTTTTCCTATCCAGAATCTTTGATGGGGGCAGCACTCTGGCAGTGCCTGGAGAAGGCATTTTTGCTTGTCACCACAGGGTGCTGCTGGTATCTGCTGGGCAGAGGCCAGGGGTGCTGCCTGACATTCTACCATACAAAGGACGCAAGCCACAGGGATTGCTCAGCCCAAATGTCAACAGTGTTGAGAAACCTTGCAATCTAACACTTGCTAACGACTTGCAGTGGGGCGCAAGTCCCCAAGTCTGGTGGTGTGTTGACCAATGGTGCCAGTCCTTGGGCCATGCCTCTGGGCTCTCCCAGCCCTCTTGCAGCCAAGAGGCCCCCCGGTGTCTGCCCTTGTTTCCCAAGCACTATGTGCCCTGTTTGAAGCGGGTGTTGAGACCAGCAGGCTTCTGATTCCCTGTTCTTGGCCTGTGCCTCTTGGGGGTGCCCAGTAAGGGCAGCAGAGGACACTGGTGCAATCAGCCCAGAGCAAGGGGGTGCCAAGGTACAGTCCAGGCGGCCCATGAGATCAACACAGTGTTTGGTTTGCCAGCCTCACTGGCTGGTGGGTACAGACACTTAGCTAAGCAGCATTCTCCATTCTAGAACCAGCTACCACAGCAACCCTCTTCAACGGGTCACTGTGGAAACCCCAGGCAACACTTCCCAACAGGGAGGACATTCCTTATCTGTACAAACAGGACTCTAAGGGCTGCATGGTCAGGTCCAAACCTGTTTACAAGCCCTTTCATGAGCTAAGCGGGTGACCCTCTTAAGGACAATCAAGAGCTCTAGAAGCCGTCATCCATCAAGGCAGACCAGGGGGCAGGCTGCTGTATGGGCCAGGCACCTCAGGCACTGTGTCTACCTGCCTGTGAGCCCCTTGGCCGCCCTCTGCAGCCTTGCCTTTAGCAGCACTTTTTCTTTTTTTGAGACGAGTCTCACTATGTTGCCCAGGCTGGTCTTGAACTCATTGGCTCCAGTGATCCTCCTGCATCAGCCTTCCCAGTGCTGGGACTCCAGGTGTGTGTACTGCACCTGGCTAGCACTGGCGTCTAAAGCCTAAGTGCCTGATGTTGGTTCAGCCTCACTAGCTCTGCTCCATTCCTGTTTGTGAGGGATATCTACTTCCATAAAACTTCAACTTCTTGGTGTGTCCAAATCGAGAGCACGTCTCTTATAGACAGCATTTAGTTAGATCGTGGCTTTTTGTTTTGTTTTGTTTTTGTTTTTGTTTTGGTACTGAGGATTGAACTCAGGGGCACTCAACCACTGAGCCACATCCCCAGCCCTATTTTGTGTTTTATGTAGAGACAGGGTCTCACTGAGTTGCTTAGTGCCTCGCTGTTGCTGAGGCTGGCTTTGAACTCACAATTCTCCTGCCTCAGCCTCCCAAACTGCTGGGATTACAGGCGTGCACCACTGCACCAGGCTTAGATCATGAGGGTTTTTTTGGGTTTTTTTTTTTTTTGGTACTGGGGATTGAACTCAGGGTTGCTCGACCACTGAGCCACATCCCCAGCCCTATTTTGTGTTTTATGTAGAGACAGGGTCTCACTGAGTTGCTTAGCGCCTCGCCATTGCTGAGGCTGGCTTTGAACTTGCGATTCTCCTGTCTCAGCCTCCCTAAGTGCTGGGATTACAGGCTTGAGCCACCGCACCCGGCTAGATCATGAGTTTTTTAAAGTGAATTCTGCCAATATGATTTTCATGTGGTAAAAAACACATAACAAGCTGGGCGTGGTGGTGCATCCCTGTAATCCTAGCACTTTGGGAGGCTGAGGCAGAAGGATCACGAGTTCAAAGCCAGCCTCAGCTATGGTGAGGCGATAAGCAACTCAGTAAGACCCTGCCTCAAATGAAATACAAAATAGGGCTGGGGACGTGGCTCAGTGGTCGAGTATCCCTGAGTTCAATCCCCAGTACCAAAAAAAAAAAAAACCCACAACAATATTAAAGTGTGTGATCCTATGGCACTTGATACATACAGAAGGTATATGATTGTCATTACTCCCTACTTCTAAGACTTTTTGTTCCCCTGAAAGAAAATCCTGTCTCCATCAGCAAGCCATTTCCTCTCCCCTTTCCAACACACTCATTTACTTTCTGCCTATGGACTTGCCTCTCTTGGCCATTTGATGTCACTGGAATCACAACTCGTGGCCTCTGTGCTGGCTGTCTCATTCAGGGCATGGCTGTGGTTCCTCCTGCACTGCTCTGCCACTCTTGCCTGACATGGCCTGGCCTTGGCCAGACTGGGCTCCTTCTCTTCCACAAACCCAGAGCTCAGGTCCTCATATCCTGCAGGCTTCTGGGGCTGGTGACTTGCTGAGACTTCAGTCCACCTCTTTCCCTGCTTAAGTCAAATCTCAATAAACGGGCTGGGCACCTAGAATATGTCAAACTCCGAGCTAAGCACTTCCTGGGCACTCTCATTTAGTGCGAATTCTTGCTGCAACCTGGGAGGAGGAAACCATTATCGACTATTACTGACCATTGCCAACCCCACCCATCCTGGCTGGCAAGAGGCTGTGCTACTGCTGCTCACAAACCCGCACTGCCCAGGTTTCCACAGGCTTCTGTTTTGTAACACTGAACTCAAGTAGGTTACATAACTGCTCCGTGCCACCGTCTTCTCATCTGAAGACTAGACTACCTGCCTCCTGAAGTTACTACAAAACTTAAAGGACCTATCAGATGCACAGTACTTGGTCCACCTGGCACATGGTGACAGCTCAGTTTCCCTGGGGAGGGAGCAAGGAGAAAAGATAGCAGGGAAATGGAGGATATGAAGTCCAAGAAAATCAGGCTGGGTAGAGATGATGCTGAGGTCTGGCCAGCTTTTCCCACTTACAAGAAGGGAGCTGGCTCTGTTTTCTCAGCCACCTCTGCCCCAGAGTGTCTGCTTCCTCTGAACCCAGGTCAGGCCTGTTGGCCTCTGTGTGGTCTATACCTTCAGGGTACCTGTCTAGCCCAGGCCCTTCTTTTCTCCCCTGTATTGCAGATCCAATTCACACATGCTAAGCAAGCACTCTACCACTGAACCACATCCCCAGCCCTTTCTATTTATTTATTTATTTATTTATTTATTTAATCCCTCTCAGACCAAACTCCATTCTTGTTGCGTGTTTCTCAGGAACAAGGCAACGTACTCCTGCTATGGGTTTACTTAGATGTTGCCAGCTGTCAAAGGCCCTCTACCTCATCCACCCACACGATGGCTCAGAAAGGCAGTGTGACTAGGATGGCTAAGTTACAGATAAGAACACTGGGGTAACGAGGCTGCCCTGCTACCAAGCTCAAAAAGGCAGTGCCAGGTGTTCACAGAAATGCCTCCATTCGGGCTGTTTCTGTCTTCTGACTATTGTGAATAATACTTGCTTTTGTTTGAACAGCTCTTTTCAATTTGGGGGGTACATGCCCAGGAGTGAGACTGTTGGTCACACAGAGTCTCTATGGTTTCCATTCCCACCAGCAGTGTGTGAGGGCTCATCTCTCCGTGTCCTCAGTGATCCTTGCTGTTTTCGCTTTCCCACTCCTGCCTGGACCACGGACCACTAACTACGTGCCAGGCAGGGCTGCAGGGCGCACAGCAGCCCGAGGTCAGGCCTGCAGTCAGAGGACGTGCTGAACCCCAGGTCTGCCTGCACTGGCTGTCGAACCTTCAGTGAGACAACTGAGCATTCCTGAGCATCAGTTTCTGCACAGACGCGGCAGGGACAATGGCCCTGGCCCTGCTTCACAAGGGTGGTTCACAGACTGTACTGACTTGCTTTGTCTCCCCCTGGGCTGAGCGCGCCCGCTCACGGTGACTACCATGGTGCCTCCCTCAGGGTAGGTCCTCAATTTTTTTTGTGGGAGGTTGAGAGGCATATAATATACAATCAGCGTTTTTGTTTTTGGAGTACTGGGGGTTGAACTCAGGGGCACTCGACCACTGAGCCACATCCCCAGCCCTATTTTGTGTTTTATTTAGAGACAGGGTCTCACTGAGTTGCTCAGCGCCTCGCTGTAGCGAAGCCTGGCTTTGAACTCGCGATTCTCCTGTCTCAGCCTCCCTAAGTGCTGGGATTACAGGCGGGCGCCACCGCTCACGGCTCCGGCTTCAGCTATTTTAATAGCAATTCAATGGCATTCAGAACACTGACAAAGTTGTACATCCATCTTCTCTATTTCCAGAACATTTTCATCATCCTAAAGGAAACCCTCCACACACAAAGCGATCACACCCCTTCCCTCTCCCCTAGCCCTGGCAACTACCACTCTGCTTTCTGTGTCTGTGTACTGGCTTATTCAGGGTATTTTGTATAAATGAAATAATGCAATATGTGGCCCTTTGTGTCTGGCTCGTTTCCTCAGTACCTGACAAGGATGCAATCTTGGCGTTCTGATTCTGTGAGACGCCAAGGTTTGGCTCCACCCTCTCTCTGTAAAGGGGTGTCCACCATGAAGAACAGGGGACAAGATGCTTGAGAGGCGCGAACAGGGGCTGAGAGGCTCCTTGGCTGGGGGTTTACCTTTGCCATAGCTTCCTCATTGCCCTCCACCATCTTTCGGAGCTTGATCAGATGCCACAGGTCCTCAGCAGGCCGGTTGGTACCCTGGCTGCCCTCCAACAGCTGGGCAGTGGAGGGCAGGTCCTGCAGCATACCCAGCTGATTCTCTATTCTGTCGATGCGGTTCACCACATGGTCAAAGACGTTGCTGAGCCGCTTCATGGGGTTGATTATGGGCTGGACATCTCCTTCCCCGGGCACGAGCACAACCTGCGAGGTCTGGAGGAAGTCCTCATCCCCTGAGAGGACTTTCTTGAGCTCAGCCATTTGAATGTGCTCCAGAATGCCCTGGAGCAGGAGATGCAGGGCCTTGAAGTTCACCACCCCACACTGTGGTATGGCAATGTTGGTCAGTTCCATGAATGTGAGTGAGAAGCTCATCCTGCTGGGGTTGGATCAGTGGGGCTGGATTTCTTGGAATCCTTGGGGACAAGTGATGGCTTTCTGTGGTCAAAAGAGCTGCACAAACAGGTCTTCAGAGGTTTGGGGAGGCAGAGAGTCACAGTGGTCAGGAGGAATGCCTCTGTCCAGGCCAGAGATCAGATCAGAGTTTCTGGTTGCTAGGACACCAGAGAACGTGGTCAGGTGGGCATGCTTCCGAGAGCCAGGAGCGGGTGGTGCTCCTGAGTGAGCCACGCCCAAGTAGGTACTCAATTAATACCTAGTGACTGCCCGAATAGTGGACAGGCAGCCTTCATTCCAGTCCTCTGTTTGTGTAAGGCTAATGATCCTTTCCAAGAGGTATGCAGGGAAGTGAGGGAGAGAGGCAGCATACCTCTCAGAAGTCTCTAGGATCAGAAGAGATTTCTTAGCCAGGTACGCCTATAATCCAAGCACTTAGGGAGGCTGAGACAGGAGAATCGTGAGTTCAAAGCCAGCCTCAGCAACGGCGAGGCGCTAAGCAACTCAGTGAGACCCTGTCTCTACATAAAACACAAAATAGGGCTGGGGAGGTGGCTCAGTGGTGGAGTGCCCCTGAGTTCCATCCCTGGTACAAAAAAAAAAGAAAAAAAAAGTAGATTTCTTGGAGTCAGGAAGGCCCAGGTTTTACGAAAAGAGAACACAGAGAAAAGAGTGTAAAGAACTAAGCTGGTTTCTGGACAGGCCAAATGTATGCCCAGGTGCTCCAATTTCCAGAAGGGGAGAGCAGGGAGATGAGGGGCGCCATCTGTTCTGTGCTGGATGTCCCTGTCTTCTTGGGTGATGATGCCCTTGCTGAACCCAGCTCTGCTCCCCACACAAGCTGGGGCTCACTGAGACCTCAGTTCTAAGCAGGGTCTCAGTCCTGCTCTGAGTCTGAAGGCTCCAGGGCCAGAAGGATATGTAGGGCCCTGCTACACCAGGCCTGCTGGGTCAGTTCTGGGTCACGACAGCACCCTACATTTCCGAGTCTTTTTTTGTTTTTTTTTTGTTTTTTTTTTTTTTTTTTTTGTACTGGAGATTGAACTCAGGGGCACTCGACCACTGAGCCACATCCCCAGCCCCATTTTGTGTTTTATGTAGAGACAGGGTCTCACTGAGTTGCTTAGCGCCTCGCCATTGCTGAGGCTGGCTTTGAACTCGCGATTCTCCTATCTCAGCCTCCCTAAGTGCTGGGATTACAGGCTTGCGCCACCGCGCCCGGCTCATTTCCGAGTCTTCTAGGAAGCCTGCAGGGCAGTTCCTTCATTTAATGCTCCACCACAACCTCACATTCCTGGCACACAGCACACAAGATGGGCTACTCAGGATTCCCTCTGGGTAAGGGCCCACTTTGCCGGCTTCCCCGAAGAAGTTCTGGAAGTAGAGTTTGACTTCCTTCCCAAACCACCTGACATGGATCTGATCTTGGTAAGTCCTCCTAACAGCTGGACTAGTCAGTGTTCTTTGGAGAAAGAACCAACAGGACACACTCACACAGACATATGAGAAGGGATGTGGCAGGGGAATTGTGATCATGGAGGTTGAGAAGTCCCACATGCACACTAGAGACCCTGGGATGCGGTAGCCAGGTCCAAAGGCCTCAGAAACAGGCAAACCAATGATGTAACTCTCAGTCCAAGGCCAAAGGCCCAGGGCAGGGGTTGTGCAGGAGCAAGTCCTCTCCCCTGCCTTTGGGCTCTAGGATGTGCTGGTGTCCAAGGTCAGGAGGGGAAGAAAACCACCAGCTTCTAAGATACACAGATGGACACATTTGCCTTTTTCCTATTTCTGTTCTCTGTGGGCCTCTGTCTGGTTGGATGGTGCTCACTTACATTAAGGTAGATCTTCCCCACCTAGTTGGCTCAGGCTCACCCACTAATCTCTGGAAGCACCCTCACAGGCACACCCAGAAGTAATGCCTTTTTCTTAATCCAGCCAAGTTGACCCCTAAAACTGACCGCCCTAGGCCCGCTTATTAACACCTCTAGGATCCCCACTGTGTTATAGGATTTAAAAATTCAAGTGCCACCTTGACATGTTTGGGCCACACAGGGTCCTTGAGTTCCCCTGCTCTTGACAGATACGTCTCACCTGGTGGGAAAGGCTCCCACCTGGCTAGCTCTTCCAGCACCCAGACCAGCTCCACCTTCCTGGCCCCTACCTTGGAGGTGTCACCTCCCTGCCAGGCCTCAGAAATATTCAAACCAACCAATCACACCTTCCTGTGGAAACCATGGGCACCTAACTCCTCCGTCACTACAAAGCCCACTTCCCACAGGCCCTGCTAGTTCCCTCTGCTTCCCAGTAGATCCCCACTGGGGCCCTGCAGTGTCTTTCACTGGGCTGTGAGTGTATGTGACTAATAAACTATGTCAGTCATGCCTGTCCAGGGTCAGTGTGGGATGTCTAGCTATATTGTACTACTGAGAGCAGGTATCCCTCCCTCCATAACAGGTAGGTGGAGGTGATCAGAACACTCTTAGGGTGTTCTTCCTTGATGCAATGAGTCAATAAATGCAAATTTGTCCAACTACAGGTAGGCTCCTGGTGGTTGTGGCTGAAGGTGACTGAGATGTTATTAAATTAAGGATCTTAGGAAGGACCCTGGACTATCCAAGTGGGCCTAATGTCACCATAGTGTGTGAAAGAGGGTTCCACCCCTCCCAGCAAGGACCCTGCTACCCCACATCCTCTCAGTAGATTTTTTAGCAGAATTGTCTATTTTTTTCAATATTTTTGTTTTAGTTGTTCATGGACCATTTTTTAAATTTATTTTTATGTGGTGCTGAGGATCAAACCCAGTGCTTCACACATGATAGGCAAGCACTCTGCCATTGTGCTACGCCAGCCCCAGAACTGGCTTTTGCTGCATATGACTATGAATTTCAGCTGGTCCAGTGGGGAAGGATCATACGTCTGCTCAGCCTGAGTCACAGTGGGGCCTGCCTGGAGTCTCTAAGTCTCATAGAACCTGCAGGTGCTCTTCTGATATTTTGGAGTAACCACGAGGACTAGTTCACAACCCTCAAGGGATAAAGCCTTCCCATTCATTTCCACACATTGTCCTGCTTGCAGTTCAGAGATTCTTGGATGTGCAGATTAATGTGGTGTTTTTTTTTTTTAAATAACTTTGGGAAGTTTTCTGTTATTATTTCTTTGGATATTTTTTCCTGCTCTTTTTTTTTTTTTCCTTTCTGGTGCTTCCATTATGCATGTTGGTACATACAAGGTACCCTGCTTTTTCCTAAGGATCCATTAATTTAAATTTATTCTATTTTCTCTCTGTTCTTTGGGTTGCAAAATCCTTATCAATCTAACTTCATGCTTGCCAATTCTTTCTTGTACCACTTCACCCTTGTTTTATAGATGAGGAAATAAAATTTAAAAATTTAGCTGGGTGCGGTGACGCACGCCTGTGCACTCCCAGCACTTAGGGAGGCTGAGACAGGAGAATCATGAATTCAAAGCCAGCCTCAGCAACAGCAAGGTGCTAAGCAACTCAGTGAGACCCTGTCTCTACATAAAACACAAAATAGGGCTGGGGATGTGGCTCAGGGGTCGAGTCCCGCTGAGTTCAATCTCCAGTACCAAAAACAAACAAACAAAAATTTAAGTAATTTATCAAGGCTCATATAGTGAAGTGGCAGGGGCTGGGACTCGTACCCAAAATCTCAGCTCTCACTCGGCCAATCATTCTCTCCATCATCATTCATTGCATACACATGTACTGAGGGTCAACAACATGCCAGAAACTCTTTGAAGGGCTAGAGAAAATCAGAATTCTTGCCTCAAGGAGAGACTTAGCAAATAGGTGAAAAGATAAATAAGGCCCCACCGGAGATGGGAAGTACTGTGAAGATAACCAAGTAGGCAATGAGACAGAGGCTGTGCAGCAAGTACTCAGGGAAGCCCCTCCGTGGAGGTGACGCCTGGGTTGAGACCTAGAGAGAGGGTGTTTCTGGAGCCCCTTCAGGGCAGAGACCTTTCTCTGCTTTCTAGTACTAGAACACATTCCAGCACATAGTAGGTGCTCAGGAAATATTTACTAACTGGATAATAGCTCAAAAGGAGCTGTCAACTCTCATGGGCCATATTAATGATAGAAATGTTATTAAATAAATCCAGCCTTAGCATTTCTTTATATTTGAAGATCCAAAAATGCCAAGGGTTGGCAAGTATATGAAAAGCAGAACCCTCATATGTTCTGGTGAAGTGTGAACTGGCAAAGCTGCTCTGGAAAACTTTTTGGCAGGGCCTTCAAAATGGAATAAATACACACCCTATGCCCCAGCCACTGCACCCCTAGGTGGGTACCCACAGAAATATCCACACATCATGTGTTAGAGTGTTTGTGACTGACTATTCACAACAGCCTCTGATCACCTAGGACCACCCTGACACCTGGGAACAGCAAAACAGACAGCTGGCGCACTCGCTGCATGGCGGATTATGAGACAGCAATGAAAATGCACATCCACAATGGCATGCCACAATAGGGATGAAGTTGGGCAGAAGCAGCTACACTCTAATAAGTCCACACTGCATGAATCCACGCTGTAAAAAGCACAGAGATGGAGAAAGCTAATCTTTGGTGTGAGAAGTCACAGGAGTGGGTGTCCTCAGGTGACCCCAGGCTTGAAAGAGAGAATGAAGCTGAGTTGCTGGGGTATGGCCAGCCTGGAAAGCCACCAAGCCACGCACCCTTCTGACGGGAGCACTGTTCTTGTCAAGTCTCAGCATCTGCTACAACTCAGTTGTTGACCCCACAGTGCAGCTTTCCCCGGGGCTGCTGACTCAACTCTGTCTTTCCCTGTCCTGCATTGGATATGAAAGGAACTGGCCTGAGTTTGACAGGGCCTCCTTCAGCCCCAGTGTGCTGACTCATACCCTGGCCTGGACTGCAGGATGGTGGTGAGGAGCAAGCACAGCCCGGGGTCTGCAGCTGCTGGTGGTAACACTCTGAGCACATTCTTACCCTGCCCCTCCCCTGAGGTTTAGGAGCCAGAGGTAAACACTCATGCAGGTTGTTTGTTGGAATGAAAGGAGGTGTATGTGCACAGTGCTTGGCCCAGTCCTTGGCACAAAGTGCTCCAAATGAACATATGACTTTGTTTGAGGCTTTCAAGATAATGATGCATCATCTTGATGGGGGTGGGCAAGGAAGCAGCAGAGAATCTGCTCCAATAGGCAGAAATGCATTCAAAATTCCTTTAGTCATCTAGGATTTTGTATTTCAAAAATGACACACTATATGTTGCAACCAGCTCCAACTTATAATAGCAGCAAAACAGGCAAAACCAAACCTATTCTTAGGAGCGGGGCTGGTGACTCCTGGTGAGGCTGGTGAGTGCAAGAGGTGTTATGGTTTAGATGTGAGGTGTCCCCCAAAAGTTTGTGTGAAAGGCAATGCAAGAAAGTTCAGAGGTGAAACGACTGGGTAAGGAGAGCCTTAACCTAACAGCGCATGAATCCACTGAGAGGGACTAACTGGGTAGTGATGCAGACAGGCAGGGTGTGGCTGGAGGAGGTGGCTGCTGGGGGCTGCCCTTGGGGTTCATATCTTATCTATGGTGAGGGGTGTCTCTCTGCTTCCTGATCGCCAGGTCCTGAGCTCCCTCCGTCACCTTCCACCCCGTGTTCTGCCTCACTCGGGCACAGAGCAATGGAGTTGGCCGTCTACAGACTAAGACCTCTGAAACCAGGAGCCTCAAACTTTTCTTCCTCTATGTTGTTCTTGTCAGGTCTTTTGGTCACAGTACTGGAAAAGCTGACTAAAACAAGAGGCCACAGGAGACTGAAGGGGGTGGGATGAGGGGATCAGTATGTTCTGTGTCCTGCCCGGGTGCTGGCTGCAACCGTGAGTGGACTTTGTGAAACTCACCAAGCCTAACACCTGTGTGCACTTTTCCTTGTGCAGTCTCAGTGTAAGACTCAGGCCTGATTTTGACTCAGGCCTACAGCAGTAAACTGAGAGGGTACACATCACCCCTGGGGCTGTTGCACAAGGAAAGGCAAGGGGGGCCTGTGTGGCCAGCAGGCGGTGCTCCTGTCAGGAAGGGCTTGTGCTTCCCCACTCCTGGGCCACTTCCACACAACCTAGGAGCAAACAGGAGAAGGTGCCTGGGACAAGGGAGGCTGGCCCTGCTGAGGTCAAGAGGTGTTTGTCCAATGGCACCAGGATGAGCTGCGCGTGGCAGGGCCACCAACTGCCAAGGCACCTATCACTAAAGGTGTGCTGGGCCCTGGCGTACTGCTGCCCCAGTTTTGGTACAACCTGGACTAAAAATAAAAGGCAGTTGCCTTTGCAGCACACGCGTAAGGATTCGGGGCGAGGCTCAGGGGCCCGGGGAAGAGGCCAATGACGTGAAAGGAGCTGCATTCGGACATTCTCCAGGAAAAGGTGAGACAAGCAGATGTATTTTGAGGCTGAAATGATCCCTCTGGGACAGTCACGGGCTCCTGATTTCAGGTAAGCCCAGGGAGGATTCCAGAGCAAGTGACACAATTACGTGGCCCTATCTTTGTAAGGAGATGCTGGCCCTTGCTTTGTTACTTCACTGTGACTGAATTCTCCCTGATGGGTATGGCCCCATCCCCCCTCTTTCTGGTAACAGCTATATTACAACATAATTCACATTCCAATTCACCTGTGTGGAATATAGGATGGGATGGCTTTCAGTGTGTGCAGATATGTGCACCACCATGACAATCAGTTTAAAAAGTTTTTACCACCCAAACAGAAAGCTTGCACCCCTCAGACTTACCCCATTTCCCTTGAGTACCCCGGCTCTAGGTAACCACTGATTTTTCTGTCTCTATTCTGGACATCTAATACAAATGGAATCAGATAACATATGGGCCTTTCTGAGTGGCTCCTATCACCTGGCCTGCTCTTGAAGTGCATCCACAGTGTACCTGTATTGATGCTTCAGTCCTTCTTACAGCTTAATAATATTTCGTTGTACGGATGGAATACATTTTGTTGATCCATTCATCAGCTGATGGACATCTGCGCTGGTCAAAGAAAACCAGAGCCACACAATAGTTAAACATATAGTAAACAATAGTAAAAACCAATTTTATTTAGGAACTATTACAACAGGGAAAGAATGAAGTAGGCTGAACTCTGAATACAACAAGGAAAAGTGGCAATTTATAGCTGAGCAGTGGGAAGGGGTGCTACTGGAGGACTTGACTGCGGGAACACTATTGAGAGGGTAGGTGACTCTCAGCTCAATTAACCTCATAGGAATCTGCTGGAGACAGGCCAGGGTGCTCAGGCATCAGCTGGGGATGTTGGGAAGAGGATTCAGAGGAGACTGACCAAAGTTGGTCAAGGAGAGAGTGTCATTTGCTTCCACCTTTTGGCCACTATGAACGTGATCGTTTGTGCTGTGGTCTCTGTACACAGGTTTTTTGTTTTTTGTTTTTGTTGGTAACTGGGATTAAACTCAGGGGCACTCGACCATGAGCCACATCCCCAGCCCTATTTTGTTTTATGTAGAGACAGAGTCTCACTGAGTTGCTTAGCGCTTCGCCGTTGCTGAGGCTGGCTTTGAACTCGCGATTCTCCTGTCTCAGCCTCCCTAAGTGCTGGGATTACAGGCTTGTGCCATCGCGCCCGGCTGTGCACAGGTTTTGTATGGATGCATGCTCTCGACTCTCTTGGGCACATTCCCAGGAATGGAACTGCTGGGCTGTGTGGTGGCCGTGTAACCTGTGGAGGAATGCTGGCCTGCCTTCTGCACACACACTTCAGTCGTCTCATGTGCTCCTGGAGTTCTGTTAATGGCAGGCTGGAGGCCACAATTCTGCTTTACAGGTGAGGGACCTAGGGCCCAGACTACTCACAGGATAACAAATAACAACTACCATTTGTACTGAGTGCCAGCTATGTGCTGGGCACCATGGAAAGCGACTTCCCTGCCATTCCGTGCTCATAGTAGCCTATGAAACTGGGGTTGTTTGTGCTCAACATACAGTTTGAAATATAACTTAGCAAGACTATGTGTCCAAAAAAAGGGCTGGTGACATAGCTTAGTAGTAGAGCACCTCAGTACCCCGCCCCACACAAAATCAAATATTTTGAACAATGCCATACAGTGGTGTGGCCCAGTTTTACCTGACTAAATTTTGGGCTCTCACTAGATCTTATTCTTTTTATATAGAACATTCATTGATCTGCAATGACAAAATCTGCATTATTAAAAGGGATAAAATTTGAGCTTTTTGTTGACAAACTAAGTCATATAGTATCTAGAATATTACCTAAGAAATATTGATTGAGAGGAAAACAAAATTATCACATGCTCTTGGCAAAAGGGGAATTACATCTGCAGATGAAGTCCAGAGTATGCAGCACATAGGGAAAAAACCCTAGAGAATGCAATTGACTTACGTGGATGAAAAGCTGCTCCTTTCAGAGGAGAAAGAGGTAGTCAAGAACAGAGACTTAAAGGCATGTGCAGAATGGCTTCTCCATTTCAAGACGGTGATAAAAACACCTAAATCACGGCATCAGCACACCTTTGAGAAAAAGGACACCTTAACACCTTAAGTAGGGTCATTGCTTAATCGTTTAGTAATATGTACAATTTTTTAAGTAATAAAGCAGACTTAAAGAATCATTTCACGGGGCTGGGGTTATGGTGCAGTGGTAGCGTGCTCGCCTAGCACACGGGAGGCACTGGGTTCGATCCTCAGCACCACATAAAAATAAAATAAAGCTATTGTGTCCACCTACAACTAAAAAATAAATATATATTTTTTTTTAAAAAAGAATCATTTCACTTAAACAGTGGCTGTATTTCTTCTTGCCCTCTAGGGCTGGATCTGTTTTGGCATCATAGGGACCATTTTCCACACCATTCTCTCTCTCTTTTTTTTTTTGTACTGGGGATTGAATTCAGGGGCACTCAACCACTGAGCCACATCACCAGCCCCATTTTTGTGTTTTATTTAGAGACAGGGTCTCACTGAGTTGCTTAGCAACTCACAGGCGTGCACCACTGCACCCGGCACCATCCTCTTCTTTTTCTTTTTTTTTTTTTTTGACAGTGCTGGGGATTGAACCCAGGGCCTTGTGCATGCTAAGCAAGCACTCTACCAACTGAGCTATATCCCCAGGCCACCATCCTCTCATTCTTGAAACATCTTCTACAAAGGAATCATCCAGAATTCTGTCTCCACACAACCTTCTTGTGGCTATGAATAACCCTTTCTGTAAGGGCTTGTGAAGAGGCTGCGATTCATTTAGTTGAAGGACAGCAGGCGCCAGTATAATCTTCTATGACTTTACAACCAACACTTCTGTCTCTCTCACCTGCTTTTCGTTTCAACTGCTCTCTTGTTGAGCTGTCCTGGTGACAGCCTTCTCTTATTAGCCACCAATCCATCTCTTTCAGGCTCTGACCACATAAATATCTATTTAAAGTTCTTTCATCTGCTTTCCATTATCATAAGGAAAAGAAAAATTTCATCTAGTTGCTAATATTGAATTCAATCTTTAACCTTCTCTTCCATGATGATTCAATGGAAGTTTTGTTCCTAACAATTATTTTCATCTGAACAGAAAACAACATCCCAACAGTCATGGTTGTTCCTAAAGCTAATCCCAAGGCAGACAGGGGGCAGTAAATGCACCTGATCCAAACAGCATGACTAGAAGAACTCTCCAGGCTGCACTCATGTCACTGTTTACTGTGTTCCACCTAAAGGAGAGCCGATTGCAGAGCTGTGTATACAGTCATGATAAAAAATGAGAGCAGCGAGAACATAAGCCAGGGGTGTTGAAAGGAGAAACAGTGTGAATGAAGCACGTGCAGAGTGCCCATTTTGGTGCAGAGAATGCCTTCCTCCTCCTGAAGTCATGGGTTTCCTTTGCACACTTTCCACGTGCCACTCTCATGCCTCCAAGATTTGAGCTGTCAGTGCAGATTATGCCATCTCCACCATGGAGCATTCAGAACAGACTTCCTCCCCTTGGATAACTCCACCACAGGCAACTCTGTCCAGAGACAGCAGTAGGCAGGTCATGATCACTGGAGGCTGGGGTGTGTCACAGGCTCCAGACCGTGCATCCTTGTCCCTGCTCTTTCTCTCTCACTGGTTCCGAATCCCCAATACTCAGTGGATTCTGAAGGGTCAGTAAATTTTCACACAGCACCCTGTGCAGTATGCTATGCGTGTCCCACTCTACTTGGCCTCTACCACATGGGACACTCTTGCCACCTGCGGTCCACATGCTCCCTTCCTTCCTCTGACCCTCTTCTTAGTCTCCATGGATATGTTCTCTGGCTCTGTTTTAAGCCCCTTCCCCTCCCAAGAGGTCCTCCTGTCTCAAATGTCTACCCCTTCCACACTGAATGCTCTGTCAAAAACACAAATCTATTCACATTACTCAGTTCAAAATCGTCAGCATTCCCCATTACCTACTGAATTGGATCAGTTCTAAATTCCAGACTGGTCTAAAAGATCTTCATCTTTCCTTGCCCTCTGTCTTTCCATTTCACACCTTCCTATCCAGCCACATAGAGCAGCTTGCATTTTCCCAGACACTCTGCATTGCATTTCTCTGTGACTCCACGTAACAGCTGTCACTGCTAAATGCCCTTCACCACTCCTAATTTTTTAAAATATTTTTATTAGTTGTTGATGGATCTTTATTTATTCATTTATATGTGGTGCTGAGAATTGAACCCAGTGCCTTGCACATGCTAGGCAAGTGCTCTACCACTGAGCCACGATCCCAGCCCTCCTTCACCAGTTCTTACACCTGGGGAACTTCTACCAGTTCCTAAATTCCCAGCTTAAATGTCCATTGCCTCTGTGAAGCCTTCCTTATCTGGGTACTCCTTCCCCTAAGCTCTCAAGCACTTTGATGTCTTCAATATAAGCTATTATATCAGTTTTCCTAGCTGTACTGTGCACTTTGGGAAGATATTGGGCTTCATTCCATTTTGTATATTTCCAGACCTACAAGAAGACATTGCTTAGTCAAATAAATAAATGAACAAATGTTCTAGATTTGTGTTGTCTAGCACAGTAGCACATATCATATATTGCCACTGAGCTCTTCAATGTGGCTGGCCTACATTAAGAAATATTGTAGGGGATGGGATTGTGGCTCAGGGGTAGAGCGCTTGCCTAGCACACAGGAGGCACTGGGTTTGATCCTCAGCACCACATAAAAATAAAAATAAAAAGTAGCTGGGGGCTGGGATTGTGGCTCAGTGGTAGAGCGCTTGCGTCGCACGTGGGAGGCACTGGGTTCAATCCTCAGCACCGCATATAAATAAATGAATAAATAAAGAGGTCAATCAACAACTAAAAAAAAAAAAAAAGTGGTGCAAGCCTGTAATCCCAGCACTTTGGGAGGCTGAGACAGGAGAATCGTGAGTTCAAAGCCAGTCTCAGCAACAGCAAGGCACTAAGCAACTCAGTGAGACCCTATCTCTACATAAAACACAAAATAGGGCTGGGGATGTGGCTCAGTGGTTGAGTCCCCCTGAGTTCAATCTCCAGTACCAAAAAAAAAAGAAAAGAAAAAAAGTATGTGTCCACCTACAACTAAAAAAATATCTATATATCTATATATATATAAAAGAAATGTAAAGATAAAATACACAAAAGATTTCAAAGACAGTGTGAGGAAAAAGTAAAATATATCATTGATATGTTTATAATTTAATATTGAAACAGCATTTTGCATATATTTGATCACCTCAAACAGTACTGCTCAAATTAATTTCACTTCTCTTTTTATGCTTTCTAACCTGGTTAGTAGAAAAATTTAAAATTACATACATGCTGGCCTCTCAGCTTCCTAACTGCAACTCAGTCATAGTACTCAGAATGATCCTTTAAAATGCCACTCAACTCATACATAGTCTCACTGAGGTAGTTACATTCTCTAAAGCTGTCACAAGCACTGAATCAGTGAATACTGAACCACTGCTTCCAAAGCAAACATATGGGCAGGCTCCTATGAGCCCCTATTCACAACATTTTTGCCAACCAATCAATACACAACCTTGTTTTATGAGTGTCTTTGTTTAAAGACACCTTATGTAATATATATTGTTTAGTCAGTGCAGTTGAACACAAGGTCAAGCATGAACAAAGCTCATCTAACACACATTTTCTTAGGTACAGCACAACTGTTATAATTTGGATGTGAGGCATCCCCCAAAATCTCCTGTTAATAGAAGAATGTCCAGAGAAGCTGTGTGTGGTGGCGCAAGCCTGTAATCCCAGCATTTAGGGAGGCTGAGACAGGAGAATCGCAAGTTCAAAGCCAGCCTCAGCAACAGCGAGGCACTAAGCAACTCCGTGAGACCCTGTCTCTACATAAAACACAAAAATAGGGCTGGGGATGTGGCTCAGTGGTCAAGTGCCCCTGAGTTCAATCTCCAGTACCAAAAACAAAAAAGCATGTCCAAAAAGAAAGTAATTGGTGAGAGCTGTAACATAATCAGTCCATCCTAGTTTGAAGGGACTGACACAGTGTTAACTGTGGGCAGGTGGTGCATGACTGAAGGAGGTGGATCACTGGGGTGTGCCCTGGAAAGGTGCATCTTCTCTGAGGCTCCTTCCCCTTCCTCTCTGCTAGGAAGGGAGAAGCTTCCCTGTGTCACACCCTTTCCCTATGATGTGTTGGACAATGGAGTCAGCTGACCATGGACTGAATGAAACCTTTGGTACCATAAGCCAAAATCAACTTTTCCTTCTCCAGCTGTTCTTGTTGGGTGTTTTGATCACAGCAACACAAAGCTGACTAAAACCACCACCTTCTTGCGCTTAGGGATAATAGACAGCATTTCAGCTCTACACTTGGGGGCATTTAAACAGCAAAATCACCAAAAAAAGGCACAAAAATAAGAAAAACATGGCATTAAATATACCCCCAACAGGACACTTTGAGTGTACCCCTTTTTTAAAATTTTTATTTGCTCTGTTTAGTTATTCATGACAGTAGAATGTATTTTGACATATTATATATACTTTGAGTATAACTTCCCATTCTTGTGACTGTACGTGATGTGGAGTTACACTGGTCATGTATTCATATATGAACATAGGAAAGTAGCTGGGCACGGTGGCACATGCCTATAATCCAACACTTTGGGAGGCTGAGACAGGAGAATCACGAGTTCAAAGCCACCCTCAGCAACGGCAAGGCACTAAGCAACTCAGCGAGACCCTGTCTCTACATAAAACACAAAATAGGGCTGGGGGATGTGGCTCAGTGGTGAGTACCCCTGAGTTCAATCCCCAGTACCAAAAAAAAACAACAACAACAACATAGGAAAGTGATGTCCGATTCGTTCTACTGTTTTCCTATTCCCATCTCCCCTCCTGAGTGTGTACCCTTATTTAACTTTAGCTGAAAATGAATGAGAAAGCACCACAAAGTATTTATCTTAGGGTGAGAAGGGGAATTTGCAAATATGAAATCTGTGAATAATGAAGAGTGACTAATTCTACTGCTTACAGATCTTCAAGGGCTTTAGATTCCATTTATAAAATCCAAACCCCTTACAATGGCCTACAAGGCTGTCTTGTCCACAGCCCAGTTGTGCCAGGGCAGTGGGACAGACTTGGGAAAAGCCAAAGAAAGTGCCCAGGCACAGCATGGGAGACAGATGATTTATTGAGGAAAGCTCATAAGAGCTCCGTTGACTGCTCCAGAAGAGCTCAGTGGCCAGGCTGACAGCAACCCCGTCTCTCAGAGTGTTTCCTCTCCCTCAGTGTTTTGTCCAGTGGCATCTGGCTGGAGAAGTGACACATATCCTTTATACTGTACCCTCAGGTTTGCCCACCCACCCAGAAAGGGGTTCCATAAGAGGCCGCAGAAGCAGTGACATCTTTTTATTTTGTATTTTGTTATTTTAAAATATTTTAGTTGTCAACGGACCTTTATTTTTTATTTATATGCAGTGCTGGGAATCGAACCCAGGGCCTCAGACACTCTAAGCAAGCCCTCCCCCACTGTGCTATGACTGTGGCCCCAGCAGTGACATCTTCAGCATTAGCTTGCTTAGTCTGCTTACACGACCAGCATTCCAAGGAGCAACTGCCCTGGTGTACATGAAAGTGGCTTTCCAATGATAACACTCACTCACCCCAGTTCCCTTCCCTGTGTGCACAGGGGAAAGCCAGTGTCCTTCAAGACAATGTGTGTCTGCACACCGTGTCCCAGTCTTGCTCTCTTTGTTCCCTTAAGCTGGTGAGGCTTTGGGGAACAAAAAGAAGGCATTCAGGGACACAGTGTTTTACTGTCCCTCTTTGCTTCAGGGACAACTGAAAGGCCCGACATGGTGCGGGTGCGGTTTACCTTCCTGCAGCCTCACACCGCGGACACTGGCTTCCCGCTTTCTCGTCCGAGCCCGTCCCTACTTCGGAAGGCCCTGCGTCTCACCATCACCTCCTTTCCTGACCCTCCACAGAGGCGCCTCCCACTGTGCTTCCCTTCGCGGTCCTGGAGCTTCGTGACTGGCTTGTACTGTCAGAACGCGTTCCCCGAGCGCAGGGGCAGCGACAGGGGCGCGGGACAAGGGCACTGCGCGGCGAGGCGCGAGGAAGGCGCACACTCCTTCCTCCCGCTGCGGGCGGGACGGCAGGGATCGCAAACAGCGACGTCCCCTACTCGCTCGCCGCCGGCTGGGCTGATAACAGGCCCAGGGTCCTCCCACGTGCCCAGTCCCACGCGGTGCTGCAACCCGCCCTCTGACGTCACCAAGGCGCGTCACGTGCCTCGCGAGGCGCCGCGCCGCGCCGCCCCGGGCCCTGGGCCCATCTCCAAACGTACTTTCCTCCTCTGACGGGGCGCGACAGCCAGCTGTTGAGGCGGCCGTTCCTGCTGCTGCGCTCGCCGCCGAGGGGCCGCGGGGACGGTGAGTCGCCTCTGTGCGTTCGGGAATGGCTTCCCGCGGGAACCCCTCCCCGCCGGCGCGGAGGCTGGGCCTCTCGCCCGGGTGTGGGGATGACTCGGGCCCGCCCCGCCCGCCCCGCCCGCCCCCACGCCCGCCCCCACGCCCGCCCCCACGCCCGCCCCCGCCCGCGGAGTCGCGGTGCCTGCCGGGTGCTGTAGGCTCTGCCTCGGGGCGCGTGCGCGCCGGCAGACTACAGGTCCCAGAGGCCCCCGGGCGCGCGCGCGGACTACAGGTCCCACAGGTCCTCGGGCGCGCGGGGGCGGTGTGCGCGCAGAGCCCTCGGGTTGAGGGGCTCCTCCGAGCGCCAGGCCGGACCTGGGCCCTTCTCCGCGTCCCGCCGGCCTCGGGTGCCAGGTTTCGGAGGTAAAGGTGCAGGGTGGGGGCGGCGGCGAGACGGGGGCTGTTCTCCCTGGGGCGTTGCCGAGACCCAGGGCGGCCCGGGCGTTTCGGTGTCGTTGCGGCCGCGGAGCTGCAGCGATCTCTACCCGGGGCGGAGAGCCCGGGGTTACCGGCCCTGCCGCCGCTCGCGGGGGTCCTCGTCACGCCTCCCCACGTTTTCCGTAGGAGCGAGGGTTGTGCCATTTTTCTGCGGGAGACCGGGAGGAGAGGGCAGAGGAGAGGGCAGGGGAGAGGACGGCAGGGCAGGACGGGCTCGCTGTGTGGCCTCAAGGAATGGGGGTCGGGGGAGGGTCCCCGCGCGTGACCTTGGCGGTCCCGCGGAAGCCCGCCGCGCCTTCCGTCCCCCGCCGGGCGGGCGCGTGCGGCTCGGAACCTGGCTCTGTGCGGCGCTCCTGCAGGCGGGCCGGGGAGGCGGCGGGCTGGCCGGGCCTCCGGCCATTCAGCACCTTGGTGGAGGTGGGTTTCCAGGGGCCTCTCCACAGGTGTCACGGAAGAGAGCGGCTGAGAATCCTCTGCGTCAGCACGACCTGTGGCCGTTGTTAAAAGGACAGGGTCTTGGGCTGGAGCTGTGGCTCAGTGGTGGAGCTCTTGCCTAGCAAGTGTGAGGTACTGGGTTCGATCCTTAGCACCACATAAAAAAATAAATAAAATAAAGGTATTGTGTCCATCTATAACTAAAAAAAAAAGGATAGGGTCCTGGGGATCGCCCTACCCCCAGGTTCTGATTCTGTACTTATGGGGTGCAGCCCGGGAGTCTGTATATAATTAACTCCCAGATAATTATCAGGCATGTGGAGCTGAGAATCTCGGTCCCAGAATGGGGATCAAGGATCCCGGGTGGGGGAGATTTATAGTGTTTATATCACTTATGCTTTCTGGGGTATGTGGGCCGGGGAGTGCCTAGGCAATTACGACCACTATCCTTGGTAGTGACACTAGTTGATGGGGAGGGGAGAGGCCTGCCAGCTCTGATTGTCCTCTGATCTTAACAGGAAAGAGCAGTCATTCGCCATTTCAGAAGATCTCTTTAACCTCCTCCTGTAAAACTAGGAAAAATTTAAAACAGAAACGTCTAAGGAATTTAACAGTGTATGCCAATGACCTTCACGTAGAATGCACAGTTAACATTTTCTGCTTTTTCATGAATCTATGGACCCAGCAGTCCCATCTTTTGTTTATCACATTGAAGTAAGTTGTAGATCACCAGTATATTTTCTTTTCAAATAGTTAAGCATACATATCATTAACTAGAATTTTAGGATTCTTGCTTATTGATTTTTTTTTTTTTTTTTTGGTTCTGGAGATTGAACTGGGGGGTGGGGGGCACTCGACCACTGAGCCACATCCCCAGCCCTATTTTGTGTTTTATGTAGAGACAGGGTCTCACTGAGTTGCTTAGTGCCTTGCCATTGCTGAGGCTGGCTTTGAACTTGCGACTCTCCTGTCTCAGCCTCCCCAAGTGCTGGGATTACAGGCTTGCACCACTGCACCTAGCTATTGTTTATTGATTTTTAACCAGTACACCCTCGCAACCCTGAGGACCTGAAGGGGTATGTAGGTTTTTCCTTCAGATGAGGCTGTGGAACCAGGAAAGACTTTTACGTATCCTCTTACAGAATTTAAGAACAGGTAGCCATGGTTCTAGACACATCCTAAGAGTAGAAACATGGAATGTATGAAGAATACTTCAGGGAACAAAATTGTTTTGAGAGGAAGAGAATGGAATGTATCCCAAAGTTGCCCCAGCAGATCATTCTGGCAATAACTGAAGTGAGTCGTCAGCCTGTGAGTTCTGTTGGCTGTTTCTGTACACTGTAAGCTTGCTGTTTGAAGCAGCAGGCTTGATATGTGTTTTCTAAGCTCTAGGGGAACAGGGCTGGGTAACACAGTTGGCAAGCACATGGTGCTGATGAATTACAGGTCATGGCTTTGAATCCCTTAGGCCCAGGTACTTAGTTCCATAGCCACAACTACCAGCCCCTCACTCTATTCAGTTAAGAGGCAGAGAGGCTGGGTGCAGTGGTGCACGCCTGTAATCCCAGCACTTTGGGAGGCTGAGACAAGAGGTTTGCGAGTTCAAAGCCAGCCTCAGCAACGGCAAGGTGCTAAGCAACTCAGTGAGACCCTGTCTCTACATAAAACACAAAATGGGTCTGGGGATGTGGCTCAGTGGTCAAGTGCCCCTGAGTTCAATCCCCAGTACCAAAAAAAATAAAAAATAAAAAGGCAGAGAAAAGGCAAGCCCCATGAAAAATTGTTTCTGCTTTCAGAAACACTGTTATAAGCATGATGACATTTTTACTCAGAGAAGACACAGTTCACGATATGTAGCAGTTAAAGTCATGGAATTTTCTGTTAGGGCTCTGTCATGTATGTGGAGGATAATGCTGGTGAGAAGGCAGCATGCAGGGAGAACTCTGGCCCTTAGTGGGGAAGAGAGCCATACTAGCAGTAATGATGGACAATTTCTTGTCCCACAAGGGACTTGGAATTAGATTGCATAAAATGGAAGCATTTCCATTTCTAGGACCCCACAAAAGGCTCCTGTATTCATCTCCACCCTCTCAGGATTTTTCCAAATTCTATCTCTTTGGGTGGCAGTGGAGGCTGCATTGTAATAGAGTGCTGCAGAGGAGAGTTGGAGCCAGGCCCGGGGCCTGCTGGAGAGCCCCCTCAGAGAGCCAGGGAGACACTGGTCTGACTGGCTCCTGAGCCTGTGGGCCCTCTAGGTCTGCTTACCACCTCTTCTACACCGTGAGTCATCAGGCAATGCTCTGGTGATAATGATGGATCCTGGGACCAGTATAGCCTAGACTCAGTTAGCAAGTCACGTTGGAAGCCCTGACTTTGAAGCTTTGTGATAAGCTAGTTGTCTTCCCAGAGCCTTGCTCATTACATTTGTGATAGTACATTTGTGGTAGATGAAGAGCAACATCCCCACCAGATCTTGATCTGGTCAGAAGACCTGTATCCATAAGAAGTACTGAAAAGATTAGGACTTCCTGATGCTGACAAAGTAAAAACAAATCAAAGCCATGCAGTACATAGTAAAGAGGTCCAACAACACTGTGTATAGTGGTACAGGCCTCAAATCCCAGTGGCTCAGGAGGCTGAGGCAGGAGGATTGCAAGTTCAAAGCCAGTCTCAGCAACTCAGTGGTGTCCTAAGCAACTTAATGAGACCCTCTCTCAAAATTTTAAAAAAGGGCTGGGATTGTGGGTCAGTGATTAAACATCCCTGGATTAATCCCTGGTACCAAAAAAAGGGGGAGGGGGTCCCAACAACATTCTGGTACTTTCCTTGAAAGCAACTGTGATGTATTTTTGCTAATATTGGATCATTTTTCCAGAAGACATTTCTTGTCTACTTTCCAGTGCTCTGATTTTGTGGGTGCTGTGAGCCCCTGCTTGGTCTGTCCATTCGGTGATCCAACACCATCAGTTCTTACTGCAAGGAAGTGTCACATGGTTCAGTAAAACCTGTGTGTGTGATATATAATGTGTTCAATAAATGTTAATTCAGCCTGAATTCAGATCTAGTTACAGTGTCCGGGTTTTCCTTCAAGAAGAAAAGGAGGAGCCTGGCACGGTGGTGCACACCTGAAATCCCAACAGCTTGGGAGGATGAGGCAGGAAGATCAAGAGTTCAAAGCCAGCCTCAGCAATTTAGTGAGACCCTGAGCAACCCAGTGAGACCCTGTCTCTAAATAAAATACAAAATAGGGCTGGAGATGTGGCTCAGTGGTTGAGTGCCCCTAAGTTCAATTCCCACTACCAAAAAAAAAAAAAAAGAAAAGGTGGGAGTAGGTAGGGAAGGGTGCGGGAATTGCTTTGGGTGCATTTAAGGAGAATTTTTAACCCTATTTAGGAAAACATGAACAGCTGTCAGTTTCAACTGACATTAAGTATAACAACCTTATAAGGGGAATAGGGAATGAGATTTCAGTGCAGTGTGGGGCCCTTTGTATGTGTGTTGTTCGTACTTGGCAGGTTCTCACCTGTCATCCAGGGAAATAGTCACACAAGCACACCTCTCTCAGCTGAGGAAGCAGCCAGAATTTCTAAGTGATTTGCACATGGTTGCCAAATAATGGCAGAGCAGGCCTATACACACAGCTCTCCTGAAACAATGGGATAAAGGGAGAGGGGGAAAGAAACATGGGCTTTCCCAGCTCTGCTGTGATTACTGCTTCATAGAGTTGATCGTGATTCAAGAAATGGTATTTTTTCCTGTTTTGATTTCTGACCATAAACAAAGGCATTTTCAGGAGGAAGCCAATGGGATCCATCTGAGCTATGGCTGTGCTCTGGTCCTTGGGCATGGGTAGTGAGCATCTGGAATAGGAAAAGTATAGGAAGTCCACTGTGGTTAACCCCACACTCATGGGCTCATTTTATTCAGCAAACATACCAGTGGTTTAGAGAAATCCAAAGTATAGTGAAGTGGATTGTTGTAGGTCTGGGGCATGGGACTGAGCCCAGGCTTTTCCCTTAAACCTTGACCATCTGATGAGATAGTGTGGGTCTGAGTGCTTTTTGAACTATGGAGTTGATGGGACTGGCCAGCTGGTCAAAGTAAGAGGAAAAATTTAGAATCCCTTTAAGCCCATCCAGTTTTGTGGTGAACTGAAATAGGCCTTGAGGCTGAGGAGCCTCAGCCCAGCAGTCTCAGCCAGGATGTGCTCCTCCACCTGCTCAACCCATATTTCATATGCTTCTGGTACTGTGGAGAAATGGCCCCAAGTGCCATCCCTGCCTCCAGGAGCTGTGAGTCTGACAAACTGGACTCTTGAGCACAACTTTCAAGTTCCCCTGATGTGAGTGACTAATGCCCTGGGCCTGGAATTGCTTAAGTGCTGTCCCAGAAGGCCCTGAAGCCTCCCCAGTCTCAGTCCACAGACCTGTCCTCACAGCTGGAACACCTGCTGATTTTGCTGAGTATCTTTTGTAAATTCTTCTGGAGGGTGACAGCTTCCTAGGTGGATCTGCGGCTCCCTCAGGGCAGGAACCATGAAGTAATATCTACTGAGGTCCAGTGACTTGTTGATTCAATGAAGGAGTCAAAGTCTTGACTCTGAGGGCTGGGCTTGTGGCTCAGTCAGTGGCAGAGCGCTTGTCTAGTATGTATGAAGCACTGGGCTTTATTCTCAGCACCACATATAAATAAACCACAAAAATTTTTTTATTTTTTTATTTTTTTTAGTTGCTGATAAACCTTTATTGTATGTATTTATATGTGGTGCTGAGAATCAAACCCAGTGCCTCACACATGCTAGGCAAGCGCTCTACCACTGAGCCACAAATTTTAATATTTTATAAAAATATTTTTTTAAAAAAATATTTTTTTAAAAAGTCTTAACTCTGAGTAAGTAGTCACTTAGAAAAACAGGGCTGGGATGTAGCTCAGCGGTAGAGTGCTTGCCTAACCTGTGGGAAGCCCTGGCATTGACCCCTAGTGCAACGAGAAAACAAAAGAGAAAACTTGAATGGTGGTTTCTCTGCTGAATAAAACTGCTTTTGTTCAAACCTTCCCTACTCAGGGGAGAAGGCCTCAAGTGACCACTTCTCAGCCTTCGGAGTCCCCAGGCATTCTCTATCCCTGAGGACTCAGGGCTTAGTCTTTATCCTTCAGTGCATTCAAGCTCAGGCTCCATGTATGTGTGTATTTACCGGCTTTGCTGGAGAGTAGCCACACTGTGACCCATTACTCTGTGGTTCCAAACAGGCCGGAAAGTAACTGTACCTGCTGTAGGTGATAGCCAAGTGCTCTAGGATCCTCCACCTCTAGCAGTTACCAATTTGATAACAGGGCTTTGGAGGACCGATGTTAGTATACAGGCAGTGTGTAGAAGTGGAGACTCATGGGATAGCCTGATTCCTCAAACCCTACGAAAGCCTCCCAGTTTACTTAAAAAGGGGTCCTGCAGTGGCCAGAGGACCTAGCCCAGCCCCTCTCCCCACCACCTCCCTGCCTTCACCACCAGCTGCTACTCCAGGGTCTTTGCCTGTCCCTTCTCTCCACATGCCTATATGGCTCACCTCACCTTCAACCTGGGCTGGAATATTCCCTGCACAGTGAAACCTTCCCTGTTTAGGATGCAGCTCTGAAGCATTCCATTCCCAAGTTTCTATTCTTCCATGGCACAACTTACTGCATGATATGCTTTATATTCTGTGTCTCACAGTCGCTAGCTCCCACCCTGGAACATAAGTTCCATTAAGACAGGTGCTCCTCCATCTTCATTGCCTAGCAAAGTGTTGACACCTAGTGAATGGTCATAGTTTATTAGTTGGATAAAGTTCTATAGTGTTCCTAGTAGCTGTTCAGCTTGCAAGGATCGTGTGCTCTGCCCTTCCCTGGAGTCCTGAGCATCCCAATTTGTTTTTGTTCTTTTGGTACCAGGGATTGAACCCAGTGGTGCTTAACCAGTGAGCCATATCCCCAGTCCTTTTTTATATTTTATTTAGAGATAGGGTTTCGCTGAGTTGCTTTAGGGCCTTGCTAAATTGTGAGGATGGCTTTGCCCACTGTAATCTGCCTCAGTCTCCTGCTGGGATTACAGGTGGGTGCCATGGCACCTGGCTAGGGGATCTCACTTCTCTGAAAGAGGAGTTGAGTTCTCAAGTGCATGGTCATTGAGTTAGGTTCTGAAGTTGCTAGTAGAGCAAAAACCTCATTTGGTCACACCGCCCTTTGAAGTTTTGAATGACCTCTGAGCTGAGTGTATGGAAAGACTGTGGCCCTCCTTGGCATGATCCATGCTCCATTTCCCTCCCAGCCGTGTTCTCAGAGTGAGTAAGGCTGGGCCCAGCAGCATTGCTTCAGCTTCTTGTGTGGGTGCCGTGAAGTCCATGTAAACTGAATGCGAGCAATGGAATTCCACTGCGCAAAGCACTTTGTTCCCTAAGACCTGACATTGGAGAATGTGAGACAAGAGACAGGGCTGAGGGTGCTATAGAAGTGAGTGCTGAGTGGGATCAGGACAGTGGAGGTCCTGTCTCAGATCATTGTCCCTGAGCAGCTGGGATAGCCTTGGCCCCCCTAGAGCTCGCTCCCTGTTCATTGACACTGCTTACTGCTTGTTTTGTCCACTGTCATCTCCTGCGCTTCACACATGCCTGCCTTTCGTGGGGGCTTGATTAATGTGTAGCCTAAACGAATATCAGCTGAGACTTCAGATGTAGTCACCTCTGGTGGTTTTTCTTTTCTTTTTTTTTTTGGTACCAGGGATTAAACTCAGGGGTACTCGACCACTGAGCCACATCCCCAGCCCTATTTTGTGTTTTATGTAGAGACAGGGTCTCGCTGAGTTGCTTAGCGCCTCGCCGTTGCTGAGGCTGGCTTTGAACTCACGATTCTTCTGTCTCAGCCTCCCAAAGTGCTGGGATTACAAGCGTGAGCTACCACGCCTGGCTACCTCTGGTGGTTTTTCCAGACCTGAAAGGTGGTCTCTAGATGTCTGGGTCATAGAGAAATACACATGGCCAAACAGCCCTAGAACAACACACTCATTTCCACAAGGAGAAAACCCCAGTTTTGTCTGAGCCTGCGTCAGCTTCATGTTACGGGAATTTAGTGAACTTGCATATGCTACATATAACATGAAGCTCTGAGTACATTGCTT